>JAVVLW010002061.1:0-30000 GCA_034401795.1 Chaetoderma sp. LZ-2023a
GCAAGATGGCGACACGATCAGCTGTTTTGCAAAATAGTTGTGCGTTCAAATATGTCAATCTATGCATATTTCTTGTACGCCACAAACTAAAAAGTAGACAGATGATTAGATTAACCATATTGCCAAATGAGAAGTGGGATGCCGATATATTTGACAGCTTTTGCATCTCAACTCGGCCTAATTAATGCTAGTAATTTGAAGAGTAAGTTTTCTCGGAAATTGTAGACAAAGACACGCATCGATGATTGAGATTATCGGATTGTTTATCTATAGCCTTATTGTTATTTCGCGACCAGAGGTGAATGAATGTATTTATATATTATTGGTTCTGCTGCTTTCTTACCACAATCTATAACTTTGTCGGTTAAATTAGTCATTGAGTAACTGAAAACTTGGGAAGTAACACCACATTGACTAACAATCATTGATGATTGGAACTTACTAATTATTTCCTAGAAAATAAATATTTCACTATTGCCCTTGTTACAAACATTCTATCACCATTTACTGTGTGGCCAGTATCATCTGATCAAAGATAGAGAGAACCGGGGCCCTGAAACAAACTTGCACTATCATGGAAGTGTGTCCAAAATTAAGAACAATTAACACATTTGAACCTGAAATTCCAGAATTTCACATTTACAGTCATTATAACGGTAAAATGTTGAATAATTTAAATCCAGTTTGAAGCTGGTGCTGCCTTAGCCAGCTTCCAGTCAAATTAGTTTCAAAATATTCAACAGAATTTAGAAAGAAACATTTGTAAAAAAACTTATTCACTCATGTCGATTGAAAAGGTTAATCCAGTAACTAGTAGTCATACTCCCTTTTTGGACTATATATGCCCACCATTTATTATATTATTCATTTCTGCGCTAAAATCTGAGAGGCAGTGTGTGACCATAACAGCCGTTGTCGGGTCATAGTGCTTACCAGTATATCTCTATGACCCTGCACCGTACATGTATATTGTTAACCATCTAACATTTGAGTCAAACCAAAACTGCTGCAGTTGTCTAGGAAAATGTAAATTTTCCCACCAAAGTAACATTATTTTTGAAAATGTATCACTGGAATGACTGGCTCTTGGTCTGCATATGGGCATTGTCTATGAGAAAATGGAAATTTTCATGAAAAAATTTGATTGTTAAAGTCTTAATATAACTCTTAGAATTTGCCTATTTCTAACTTATTGTTCCTATTTTTTCCCAGTGAGCGGACAATGGCTTAAAAACATCAGAGACTTTCTTCTGCTAAGTGGGCTGATGGATTTACTAACATGGATTTTATAAAGAGAAAAATTTGTTGATCTGTGTAAAATAAGACTGCTGGGATATTGCAATTGCCTCCATTCATCTGTCTATCCATCCATCTCCAAAAGCTTTTGGTGGAATTCAATCAAAATTGTTAATGTAAATTACTGATATGATTATGAATTCGGAGACACCGTATACACTAGGCTCCATCGCAATGAATCGGCCAAGAACGACGCAAATATGATTCGACGGCAGTGAAATGTACAACATAGATCTGCACACGAGCAAGGTAAGATTAACCCTTTTTCCGATGAATTCCCCATACCTCATTTTAATGATACCATAAAGGAAAACTGGTGAATATTTTTTAATTAGTTTGACTGCAAACTGCCTTAAGCAGCAATGGCTTTCAGTCAAATTAATTTCAAAATATTCAATAGAATAAATCTTATACGGTAAGCATCATACTTTTTCAGGGATTTGTCGATGAAAATGAGAAAGGGTTAAATAATAGATGAATCCAATCTGTCACCCAAGTATATGACATCATAATGAATTACATCACATGTAGGCTTACGTCACAATCAAAATATCTATTGGATGACGTAGCTAAGTCCATCATGCACTTTTGAAAGTCTGTCAGTTGTACGAATTGTATGCCATTTACTAAACATTCTGTTGAATAATTGAACAGACCCCAGTCAGATTAGTTTCAAAATATTGAACAGGTTAGCTGTATCTATAGTTGTCATGGAATTGGGAATTTAGGATTCAAAGTGTATAAACTGAACCCAACACACGCAAATCATGGATGGAGCTTACCCAGAAATGGGGCAGAGCTAAAAGTGGATTCATCTATTAGAAAATCTAAATTTCTGTAATGTCCACTTGTCAATTCCAGTCTTTGCTATGTTTAACCCTTTCACCGACAAATCCTGAAAACAATGTGCCGTGGCCAATGATGGTGGTAGCCTAATTTCTCAATCCAAAAGAAATTTACATTTTTGTATAAAGATTTTGAATTAATTACCTACCTGTATCTTATCGCCTTGTGTCCTTTCATGATCCCCATGTTTTGAAAAAATGGAGATATTATAATCGCCTCCATCTACCCGTCTGTCGGTCCATCATGCTATCCCCTCCCAAACAGGTGGGTGAAATTCAACCAAATTTGGTATGTGGGTTACTCATGATTGAGCTTTGTAAGACCATATTTAGATTTGGTTCCGCCCCCTGTGGGTCAGGGGATGGGGTCCAAAGGACAAATATCCGAAAAACTGTCCATCACACTAATTCCTCCCAAACTGTTGTGTGGAATTCAAAGGAATTTGATATGGGTTACCATACAATTGTGAATTTTCCTACCCCCTCTCCCCCCCCCCCCCCTCCCAAAGATCGCTGTCACACACCCTCTCCATGAATTGAAATTAAGGCCAAATGAGCCACTACATGTCTCTAGCAGGATTACTAGATTCTACTTTAGCCCATGAAATTTTCATTGGTGACCAAGGGAAGACTATCTTTGAAATTTTAACGCTGGAATGACTGGTTCGGTTATCAAGCCAGTCATTCTAGTGGTACATTTTCACAAATAGTCTTCTCTTGCTCTGAATATCTACATTTCTGAAGATCACAGCAATGACATTTTTTGCCAACCTTGACCATTGACATATCAAATTGTTATCATCAGGCTGGTCGGTTACAAATTGTACTAGTCATAGTCAATTTCTACTAGCCTCTGGCTCATGTTAATTTTTAACTCCTGCTTTCACAGATCATTTCCCCTTATGACATCCAGATTTTCCACAACAATCCACTCCAGTCTCTGTGTAATGCAACTCTTCCAAAATCAGTGGTTGGAATTCAAACAAATTTGGTAGGTGATTATGGAGTGCAAGGCAGCAAGAGGGCAATTACATTTGGCTCCGCCCCCAGGGATTGGATGGATTAACGAGGTCAATGTGGTGAACATGGGTTCTGCTATAATGCAAATCTAGCCAGTAGACAAATAACTGATTGTTGCCTTGACATAAAATCCTGGATGACAACGAATATGCTAATGCTTAACGATGAAAAAACTGAAGCTATTTTGGTAGGTCCAGCCACCAGGTGTTCCAAAACGGGATTAAGTAGTGTCCTTGTTGGAGTTAATAATATTCCATTGGCTACTGTTGTAAAAGATTTAGGCGTTCTCCTCGATTCTGAATTAAGTATGGAAAGTCATGTAAATCATATTCGCAAGGTGTGCTTTATGCAGCTACGAAACATTGGTAACATTAGGAAGTACATCACTCGTGAAGCGGCAATACGGCTCATGTTATCACTAGTAATGTCGAGACTCGATTATTGTAACGGTCTTCTCGCAGGTGCTTCCAAAATACCCATTAACAAGCTTCAGGCAGTTCAGAACACAGCTGCGCGAATTGTATCACTGAGAAATAAGTATGACCACATTACCCCCATTCTTCAAGATTTACACTGGCTCCCACTAGAATACAGAATCCGTTTCAAAATCCTAAGTTTAGCATATCAATGTGTCTCCGAAACTGCACCAACGTACCTATCTGAATTGCTAGAGAGTTACACACCTACACGAACCCTCAGATCTTCTGAACAAAATCTCCTGAAGATTCCCAGAGTAAACACTAAAACCTATGGCCATAAAGCCTTTTCATTCGTGGCCGCCACTCAGTGGAATAATCTCCCAACTCATATTAAATCTGCCCCGACTTTATCCGTATTTAAAACTAACTTGAAAACATTCTTATTTAAAGAAGCTTTCCCGTAAGCTGTATGCTAAATTTCTCCCTTATTGTCAGCGCTTAGAACATGCAATCGCATGGATTTAGCGCATTACAAATGTACTATTATTATTATTAATGCATCATCGACCAAGCAATCTAGTTATCACTTAGATTCCATTGACGGGTAGATTCAATTTTTAAAGCACAACGTTGTTGTCGGGGACTTGATGCTTGATAGATAACATTATGAACAAGAGTAATCAGAGATTATAAACCACTGCCGAGACTACGCTTCCATTTTTCTCACAATGTACATAGCAGTTTTAAAATAAATTTTAGCACATCCAAATTTGTTAAATCATAGTGTATGGCCCTCTACTTTGTTAAAATTTGAGCAAAATCTAACCAGCAGTTTCCGAGATGTCCATAGATTAAAATGTGTATCCAATCTGGATCCTGGGTTTTTGTCCATATCACAGACAACGTCTGGAAATCCTTGTTTAGGTTATGTTGCTTTGTTGTGTAAAAATTTGAAACCAGTAGGATCAATATTTTAGATGCAATACTGGATGCACACAAATGTAATAAATACCCCCTTCCCCTTGTAGGACAAGGGGAAAGATCCTGAAGTCTAAAAATGTAATCAGTTGAGTATATTTTGATATATTTAATTGGAATCTATTGTTGCCTAAAGCAGCAGCAGCTTCCAATCAAATTGGACTCGATATATTCAACAAATCTACTATACATAGTCCAGTCTGATTACCTAATATGAGATTCTCTCTCCCTCTCACTTCGAGAAAACTTTATTTGATATTTGCACTGGTAGTTTACACAATACAGTATTTAAATATTATTAACCCTATAACACACAAGCCAGCCAAAACCGGCTACAGCAGTGACCTTGCAAAATGGCCATTTGCAGATCATGACAATATTTTTGAAAAAGTGCGACTGGAATGTCTGGCGCAATAACTGAGTGGTAAATTTTCAAACAGATTCTCTTCGTCTGGAAATGGATATTTACTATGAGATGTAATTTTTTTTTGCAAATTTAAGTGTTACAGGGTTTATAAAAATCATCAAGTTTAAATTTGCTTTCATTTTTCTCAGATGGTGTTTCAAGCTGAAAAATAAAAGGATAGATACATTAATAACATTGCAACATGAACAGCAGCAAACCCCAGTAAGATTGACAAAAATGGACAGGGCAAACAAGCGCAATAACTGGGGTGTCGGAATGTGTTTTGACCTGGGTGGGGGGGGGGGGTGTCTAACTGTGGGAGAGGAAAAAAAGGGGGTGGGGAGCCCAGTGTGTGAGCTTTTGAAACTTTTTGTGCTATTCATGTTTTTGCAGAATAAGCAGTTATTTTTGGCGCAAAACTAGCACCCAGCTATGCCATTATTTTTATGGCCCAACTCGAAGAAAAAATACTCAGGACAGCTGAAATACAGCCATCCCTATACTATCACTATATTGATGATATTTTCATAATCTGGACCAAAGGTTCCGATTCACTAGCAAAATTCATAACACATATGACCATCGAACACCCCACGATCAAATTCACAGCAGAACAATCCACAGAATCCATCAATTTTCTGGATACAAAGGTGTTTATCCTCCGAAATAGACACTTGGGCTTTGACCTCTATACTAAACCAACAGACACACACGGATATCTACACTTTTCATCGGCTCACCCAAACTCTTCCAAACAAGCGAGCCCATATGGACAATTCTTGAGACTACGGAGGATTTGTAGTAGAGAAACAGATTTTCTCAAAAATACACATGAAATGGTACACCACAATGCTATTAGAGGATACCCAACAGATACCCTCATTACCAGCTTGCACAGAGCAATGCAAAAAAACCGCACAGACCTACTTCTGCCAAAACCAACCAAGGAAATCAACACTCGGATACCATGTATCACTCACTGATTTCCACCAACACAGCAAATTAGCCCCAAAAATTTTTAAACGCCATTGGCCAACACTACAGTCCAGTCCAAAATGTTGGGCAACATTCACAGAGACACCTATCTTCGGCCACAGACGCAATCCATCCTTCAAGGACACATTGGTCACTGCTAAATTCACAGACCCAAGGAAATTTGGACAAAGAGGGAAAAGCATAGCGAACCCCATACATCCATGCGCCAAAAATAACTGCTTATTTTGCAAAAACATGAATAGCACAAAAGGTTTCAAAAGCTCACACACGGCTAAAATACTTCATCAAAACAAAAACATTCTGGCACACTATGAATGTTATCTACCTACACCTGCAACCAATGCCTTAAACAATATGTAGGTGAAACTAAACGGCAATTCCAGGTTCGCATCAAAGAACATATGAGGGACATTAAAAACAACAAAGACACACCTGTAGCACAACATTTTAATCTCCCTAACCACGGACCCACAGATGTCAACCACAGAATCATCGAAGTGTTACGTCACGATCCCGAGAGCACGGAAGCCACAGCTTTCCGCAAGGACCGTGAAAAATTCTGGATCCATCAACTACATTGTATGGACCCAATCGGCATTAATCACGCTGACTGGTAACCATCATCTACCTTTGGTAGTAAACCTTATAATTGATTATTTGGTTACAAAGACTCCCTACTCTTGGTCAATCTTATGACGCCCTAACCCGATGTCACACCTGAAATTATGTCACAAGCACGTATAGCGTTGCGCTACACCAACGTCTCCACATACGTACTCAATTTAGTCTTTCACAAGTTATGGACAGATTCATCTGTCCACTCTGCACGGCCTCGTTTGCCCACAGGACTTCTCGCCGACGCCACATTAGGACAATTCACGAGAAGAAGAATTTCTGTTTCTGCGAAGTGTGCAACCACCATTACAGCAGAACGGAAGATTGTCGAAGACACCTGGGCTACAAACACAAAACCTTTACAACCGCAGGAGAACTCATCCTCACCACCAACAACATAGATAGCATCATCAACCAAGCGGCTATTGATTTAGCTCTTAACCAAAGCCCGCACCGCTCACCAGGACCGAGTTCATCTCCTGCAAGATCACCACCAGCCTTAGATAACGACATTCAACCTATCGATATTTTGGATTTAGAAAACCCGCCAAGCTACTCTTCACCACTGTCAAGTTGTAGAGACACTCCAAACTCGGATTTAATTAGTGGCGCCACACCACCTGAGGTTTTTGATCAAGGGTACAACAGTCCTGACAGTGGGGTCTCAGGACCAACACTAGAAGAAGACCTTCAAACTGACCAGGAAACCATCTCCTTAGAAGAGACCCCTTCCTCCCTTTATCCAACAACAACGAAGAGCTTGATTATCTAATTCCCACGGAAATTAACCATCCAAAAATATGGATGATAAGATATATCACTTATATATACACCTGTGCAAAAGTTAAGCACCAGCAAAAACAATAGAACGTAGAAACATGATGGTACAACTAGGCTGCCATACTTTTTGTCCCCGCGTTAGCTGACATAATTCCAAGTACGAAATGCACATGCATGCATGACTTCACGCCGCTTGATGTCCGTGCGTGGCGGGAAACAGCACACGTGTTCAGTTATGTAAAAGTCCAGTTTGAGGTGTAGAACATTACATACAGATTTAGGCGACAAGATTAGGAATTTTGTGTTCATGACCGTGGTTTATTTGTACAGAGAGAATTAGCTCTTGATTGTGAACCGCTATCGCAAGACGAAGGTTAAGTGATCGTGCATCACAAAACAAAACCGGCTACACTGTCTTAAAATTCAAACCAAACCGGCTACGGTAGCTACCCCCTCCGGCTACATCACAAGACGAATCCGGCTACATCTTTCAAGTTTCAACCCAATCCGGCTACAGTAGCTACCTCTACCGGCTACACACCAAGTCAATCCGGCTACGGGATGACCTAATCCCGGCTACATAACTTGATCAGCCGGCTACACAAGCCACAAATCTGGCTACCAAATGTCTAATCCGGCTACAAAAATCAAATCCGGTCACACCCTGGTGTAGCCGCATCTGGAGAGTATAAAAGGAAGACACAAACTGTGTATTGGTATCCAGACTCAAACTTGCACACAAGTTCGCGTCGGGACAAACAAGCGCAATCAAGCTTCTTTAAGAAGTAAATATCAAATAACATTTACTCGAAGTGAGAGGGAGAGAGAGAATCTCATCTTAGGTGCATAAGTAAATGTCCTCTGCACTCAATAATCACATACCAAATTTGTTTGAATTAGTTTCATTACGCAGAGACGAGTGGATTGTTGTGAAAAATCTGGATGTCATAAAGGGAAGTGATCTGTGAGAGCAGGAGTTAAAATTAACATGAGCCAGAGGCTAGTAGAAATTGACCAGGGTTAGTACAATGACCAGCCCAATGGTAACCATTTCAAATGTCAACCCTTTAATCGTCATGGTGGCCAAAGAATACATTTCATATGTCAACCCTTTAATTGTCATGGTGGCCAAAGAATGCCTCTGCTGTAATCTTAAGAAATGTTGATTAGCAGAGCAAGACTTTTCGAAAATTTACCAATAGAGTGACTGGCTCGGTAATTGAGCCAGTCATTCCAGTTGTAAAATTTCAAAAATAGTCTTCTCTTGGTCTGTAAAGAAAATTTGAAGGGCTAAAGTAGAATCTAGTAATCACTAGTCCTATCTAAATGTAGTGGCTCATTTGGCTTGATTTCAATTCATGGAGTGTGTCAACTGGTGTGCGAGAGTGGTCTGTGAAAAATCCAGAAATCTAAATAAATCTGGAAGACTCCAATTTCTGCTTACAATAAATTTCTTGACCCTTTAACCCCTTCTCCGCCCCCTGGGTTGGAGCCAAAGAAATAAATATCTGACAATCTACAATACCAAATTGCTTTGAATTTCACACAACAGTTTGGGAGTAAAGTGTGAGATATTTTTTAGGATCTTTGAACTTTGGACTCCACCCCCTGACCTCCAGTGGGCAGAGCCAAATCTAAATGTTGTCTTGTAAAGCACAATCATATGGGTAACCGCCATACCAAATTTGGTTGAAACCCACCCAAGTGTTTGGGTGGAGATGGCATGATGGATGGACAGATGAGTGGATGGAGGCAATTATATCCCCATTTTTTCAAAACATGGCCATAATGAATGGACTCAAGGAGACACGGTAGGTCGGTATAATTAATTCAGTCGTCGTACTAAAATGTCATTTTCTTTCGGATTGAGAAATTAGGCTACAACCATCATTTACCATGCCACATTGTTTTCAGGACTTGTCATGAAAGGGTTAAACATAGCAAAAACTGGAATTGACAAAAAGAAGGACAAAGCATAAATTGTGATTTTCTAATGGATGGATCTACTTTTAGCTAAGCCCCGCCCATCTACGTAGGCTCCGTCGATGCTTTGCGCATGTTGGGATCAGTTTATATACTTTGAATCCTGAATTCCAAATTTCATGGTAACCATAGATACAGCTAACCTGTTGAATATTTTGAAACTAATTTCAAGTACTTTGATTTGACTGAAAGCTGTTGCGGCCCAACTCACCAACTAATTCTAAAATATTCACCAGCTTTCCTTTATGGTAACATTAAAATGAGATATGGGCAATTCATCTCTTATCTTGATCTTGAGCGCTTTACATTGTGTAGATTTCACTCTGGTGTCGCCTCTACTCACATAACAAATTCAGTTAACGGTTCACACACCCACGCACACACGCATGCACGCACGCACACACACACCTTAAGCCTCTTCCGACCGAAACAGTGTCACAGCCAAATGTATTAGGTTGTCTCGCATTCTACAACCATAGGGCCACGATATGGTAAATCACCAGATTTGGTTATATTCCTTGAACTTTACGTCTTCCATCACCCCTCTCCTCCCCTTCTTCCCCCCTCCCCCTCCTCCCCCAGGCTGGGGAATGGAGTCTAGTGTAAACGGCGTCAATCCACAAGCATATCGGTAATTTACACAATAATTTTGAATTCTACCAAAAGCTTTCTGAGGAGATGGATGGACAGACAGATCGATGGAGGTGATTGTAATGTCCTTGCTTTTTTTTCAACGTGTGGGTATAATTCAGAGATTAAATGAGATTTATTGATATGTGATTGTTGTACATTAGCTGAGCCCTCAGGAATATGGTTGATAACAGTCAGCAGTCGATTCAGAACAGCCGCTGGCCTAGCTATGTCAGCCATTGATGTGTGTAGTAGCTGATCATGTTTCGAAAGTACATCATGTTTTACTTCAAATATACTGCTTCCCTACAGAAATTAGATTATACATTAACACAGATCATCGAATTTTTATTTTTATAAAATCCACGTTAGTAAATCCATTAGCCATAGCGGGAAAAATTGAGTCCGTTTAGAAGCCATCGCCCATCAGTCACCTGCAAAAAATAGGAAGGACAAGTTAGAAATATCCAAATTCTAGAATAGTTATATTAAGACTTTAACACTCAAATTTGTTCATGAAAATTTCAAACTTCTCATAGACAATGTCCATTTGCAGATGAAGAGCCAGTCATTCCAGTGATACATTTTCAAAAATAGCCTTCTCTTGGTCTGCAAATGGATATTTTCCTAGATAACTGAAGAAGCAGTTTCGGTCTGACTTTAGTGTTAGATGGTTAACAATATACGGTGCAACATATAGCATGTAATATGGTATATACTGTTAGACCCTATGACCCGACGGTGGCTGTTATGGGCTTATACCACCCTCAGACTTTGGCACAGAAATCAAACATAATACAGGGTGGGAATATCTCCTTCAACAAGGGAGTACTCTACTACTATTGCATCAACCCTTTCAACTGACTAGAGCAAATAATACATTTGTTACGAATGTGTCAAAATTCTGTTGAATACTTTGAAATTAATTTGCCTGGTTTCAAAATATTCAACATTTTACTTATATAATGATTGTAAAAGTGCAATTCTGGGATTTCAGGATCAAAGTGGTAAAATGTGATAATTGGTTTTGATTTGGGCCCACTTCCCTACTAGTGAGGTTACTGGGTTATAGTTAAATATTTGTCTTCTCCAGCATCATTATAATTATTAAGTTAGTAAATGTGATGTCACTGCTTATTTTCACCAGTTACTCAATAGCTGATTTAACCGAGAAAGTTATAGATTGTCGTAAGATAGCCCCAGAAACAATAATATATATCCCTTTCATTTAAATCTGGTCACGAAATAGTAATACGGTTAAAGATAAACAATCCTATAAGCTCAATCAACGATGCGTGTCTTTGTTTACAATTTCCGAAAAAAATTCAACTTAAATCACTCTCAGTAATATGGCCGAGTTGAGATGCCGAAGCGGTCAAATATATCGTCCTCACACTTCCTAATTGGCAGTTTCGTTAATCTAGTCAGTCATCTGTCTACTTTTAAGTCTGTGGCGTACAAGAAATATGCATAGATTGACGTATTAACACACAAAGTTTATTACTTTTTGCAAAACAGCTGATCGTGACGCCATTTTGTAGGAAAAAATTATATGCATGGATTCCCGACCAATCAGACGTGTCAATCTTATAGCACGTGATACAGTATTGCCAATAACGGGTAACGAGCTTGGTAGTCGGAAATTAGATACGAGTTGGACTCTGCAAATTCTCGTTCTCTTACAATCTTTCACGTTAAACAATTCCTATTGGAGACGCCGCGTTGAAAAAATTGCCGATGCTATTGAATGTTAGTGTAAAACATTAGCATTTGCTGTTTAAATCGGTGATTGAAATCAGCAATGATACATAGCATAAAATTTGACATTTATTCGCAGTCAGTTCTGAGCAACTCTGGTATTTATTCGCCTCTGGTATTTATTCGGTTATGTATAAATGAATTATTCAACATTGAATGAGGTCTCCCCCCAAAATCATGATCGGAATTTCTCAAAATTTTATGGTACCATGACATAATATAATTGTCATTTTCACATCTTATTGGATGAAAACCTTGACGAAACGTTGGTATCTGTTAGTTTTAATACCAATGTGATTAAATTTATCAATGGCATTTGCAAAATTAAAAAAACTCGATAAATTTTGCAAAAAAAGATCAATGTACTTATCCTACAAGGTGTGTAAATTCTGACAGGCACGTTGACCAACTAAAATATGTTTTATTCATACACATTTTATATGTACTAAAAGGAATTTTATTGCCCTTATAGTTTTATATATGGTGGCCCGTTACTTTGCCAAAAATAGTTCATATAGTTGGCATGGTAGCGCTACACCGCTATCGCGTCGCTGCCACTTATAGGCTAGGGTTCTAAGCAAGTTTTCTAGCTTTGGCTGTAGGGCTGTGAGCATGTTTTTGTAAAATCTTGGTAGGGACCAGAGGGTTAACTGCTTGGGAAATTTCAACCAGACTTAGCTGGAAGAATAGTACATGGGTGTGGTTCAGCACTTGTATACAGAATTTTGATTGGTAAATTTTTCTGCCATCTTGGATTTTCTGAAATTTTTTGGAAATCTCTTAAAAGCCTATTCCTCGATAACCACTTGGTCGATTTCAATCAAACTCGGATGTAATAACTCTAGCACAGTATGCTTCAGAAATTGTATACAGAATTTTGATTGGTCCAATATTTTGGTGGTCATCTTGAATTTTCCAACAAATGGTGGGAAATTGTTTAAAACATTACTCATTACTCATTACTGACTTGGCTGGAAGGAATTTTGATTGGTCAACTTTTCAGGCGCCCATCTTTGATTTTCTGAAAATTTCTGGAAATCAGTTAATAGGTTACTGTTAAAATTCGACTAAAGGATGCAGTTTTTTTGTCATATTACATGTTCTAGGAAAGGGGTGCATCCTATAATCGAGTACAGGCTTTGAGAACATTTTTTTTGTCAACTTTCTTAATAAAAATTAATGATACCACGGAAATTCAATGGTACAAATTCTCGCCGCCTTACGACTTTGTTTAATGTATACCTCAAAACATCGCGGAAGTGAAATTATTAAATTGGAGCGCCTAAATATTGCGTATGAGTCTAAGGATTTTTGGGGAGGATTTGGGCCAAAATTTAGCCTGCGTCCAATACATGCCAGCATCCTTTCCTCGAATAAAAACGGTACTCATTAACGGCTTGAACGAGTTCAAGCAAACTTGGCTGTAATGACCCTAACGTGCTATGCTTCAGAGCTTGCATACAGAATTTTGATTGGTCAAGTGTGGCCATCTTGAATTTTCAGAAAAATGGCTGAAAATCGTGTTAAAAGCTACTCACTAACTGCTTGGGCGATTTCAATTGGAGTGGCTGGAACGAGCTTAGGGCGGTAGGCTTCAGAACTTGTATACAGAATTTTGATTGGTCTATTTTTCTGGCGGCCATCTCAGACTTTCTTAACATTTTTGGAAATCAGTTAAACGGCTACTTCTCATTAACCGCTTGGCCGATTTCAAGTAAAATCAGCTGGAGGAACCCTAGGCTGGTACGCTTCAGAACATGTATGCAGAATTTTGACGGCTTGATTTTGATGGTGGCCATCTTGGATTTTCCGAAAAATGGGAATTTGTATAAATTGCTACTCCTCATTAATCGCTTGGGAAATTTCAACCAAATTTGGCTCGAAAGATCCTATTGTCATAGCCTCGAGAAATTTTATTCAGAATTTTGACAGGTCAGTGTTTTAGCAACCATCTCTGATTTTCTGAAAGTTTTCCAGAACCATTTAAAAACGGTGCTCCTTCAATCAATAGCACGATTTCTACAAAACTTGGGTGGAACGATCCTATGACGGTAGGCTTCAACATATTAACCGAGAACCTTGATTGGTCAGTTTTTTGGTGGCCATCTTGGATTTTCTGAAAATCATCCATCATGTCTATTTAAATGCAAATGGTTTAAATGCCAATGGTCCAGGTGAGTGCCACAGGCCATTGGGCCTCTTGTTTACATGCATTTACATGAAGGCATTTGCTAAGTTACAGCACTGGGCATATATAGCATTTGCTGTGTTTGTTTCTTTGTTTATCCATTTGTCTGTCTAGGCTTTCATTTCCATGTTACGTTTTGGGGATCGAAAGGCCAAAGGTCAAGGTGTGTTGCGCCTAGGGGTCCAAAGAACCGTATTAATGTTGGGATTGAAAAGTCAAAGGCTAAGGTCATGGTGACCCAATTAAGTAAATGTGGTTGTGTTCCCGTATGATAACTCAAGTTTTGTGGAAGGGATCTTCACCAAACTTGGCTTGTGTGTTGCTCTTGGGGCCCAAGGAAACCTATTACCAAGTGGCTGAAAGATCAAGGTCATGGTGACCCAATTAATAAAATTGTTATTGCTTTTAATTAGCTCATCTCTCCATCTTCAACTTCTTATTTAAATGACATCTCAAGAATCACTGGGTGATTTGCAACCAAATTTGTCAGAAGCATCCTTAGAGCATAGAGATCCAAATTTGTTTAAACGCAGTTGATCAGACAATTTGTCTGGCTGCCATCTTGGATTTTGTCTGATTTTTAAAAAAGTCTTTAAGAAGTCTTCTCAGAAACTGCTTGGGGATTGATTCAAAACTCATGAAAGATTATCTCGGGCAAGATGTGAACCAAGTTTGTTCAAGAGATGATTTATTAAAATACATTGCCACCATGGACCAATCAAAATGTAGTTGATGTCTATATTGGATTTTTTTATTTGAGGGATACTGAAATAGAAATTGGTCTTTATGTAGGTTTTTCTCTATGCTGATTTAAAATTTCCACTTTGAAAACTGTCAGATAAACAGTTTGATGGCCATCTTGGATCATTTTCCCGCCATAAACTCATACTAAAGCAATGGGAAATTTAAAATGTCTTCACGAAAACCTCTTGCCCGATTTCAATTGTATTTGGCAGGAAGCATCCTTATGGCGTAGAAAGGAAGCCGATCCGCCAATTTGGTCGGTGGCCTTTTTGGATTTTGGCCGATTTTTGAAGTCTTTAAAATTTTACTCTGAATCGACTTGGGGATTGATTCAAAACTCAAGAAATATCATCTAGGGCATGAGCTGAACCAATGTTGTTCAAGGTAACTTGGTTGGTCAAATGGTTTGGTGGCCATCTTGGATGATCTAGTTTTTCGTGTATCCAGAACCTCTTAACGGATTGTCCTGAAAATTGGGAGATATGATTAGGCACTAAGGACCTTTAGATATTTGATGGATTTTGAAACCGAAATAGTTTTTATGTAGGTTTTAGGGTATGCAGATTTCAAATTTCCACTTTTGAAAGCAATGGGAAATGTCTTCTCGAGAACCACTGTCCCGATTTAAATTAAATTGTGCAGGAAGCATCTTTTGGGCATAGAAATCCAAGTTTGTTTAAAGGAAGCCGAGCAGCCAATTTGGCCGGTAGCCGTCTTGGATTTTTGCTGATTCTTAGAAACTTTTTTTTAAATCTCAGAAACCACTCAACTGGGTTGGGGTGTGGGTGGGTATGGATTAATTCAAACCTCATGAAATATCATCTGGTGCAAGAGCTGTCAACTAGTTTGTTCAAGGGAATTTGGTTGGCCAAATAGTTTGGCGACCACCTTAGATGAGTTTTTTTTCCTCCAGTACCGCTGAAACGGATCAGACTGAAATTTGGGAGATATGATTAGGAACTACAGGCAATTAATGTTTGTTCAAGGGATGTTGATATATATGTAAAAAAAACATAGCCACTGTGAACCAATCAAATTGTAGTGTGTTTGGCGGCCATATTAACGATATGCGATCTATCCTCGATAAACATGCCCCGTTGAAGCGAAAGGTAATCATTGTCCGAGAGAAATCACCATGGTACAACTGTGAAATAAAAGTAGCAAAACAGCTCTGTCGTAAACATGAGCGTGTCGCCCGTAAATCCAAACTTCAGGTCCATCGCCAAGTATATGCAAGTCAAGTTCGTCTCGTAAGTGATATGATATTATCAGCAAGGCGATCGTATTACTCCACGTTAGTATCTGAACATGTATCCAACCAGGGAAAGCTGTTCAGCATCTTCAGCGACCTACTTCACAAGGACAAAAGTAAGAGCAATCTCCCACAACACACTGACCCAACTGAGCTAGCAAACAAGTTTGTGAACTTCTTTTCGGAGAAAATTGGTTTAATTCGTGACTGCATTTTAAATCACCAAAACTACTCACCGCTAATTAGTTGTCGCACTGCCCTTAACTTAAAATGTACCATGACAGAATTTAAACCGGCTTGCTGTGAAGAAGTATCGACAATAATTCGCAAATCGTCTCGAGCATCCTGTTCACTAGATCCGATACCAACAAATATTGTTATGGGTTGTGTTGATGAATTATTGCCTACGATACTCAAAATCATTAATTTGTCCTTAATAAGTGGCAATGTCCCTGACCTGTTCAAAACTGCAAACGTGATTCCGTTACTAAAAAAGACATCACTAGACCAAAATGTGCTTGGAAACTACAGACCTGTTTCAAATTTACCTTTCCTGTCAAAAGTATTAGAACGAGTTGTCGCCAAGCAGCTCAATGATCACTTAGTAAGAAATAATCTTCTGGAACCTTTTCAAAGCGCATACCGCGAACTTCACAGCACTGAGACAGCCCTACTACGCGTACAAAATGATGTCTTATGTTCCATGGATGAACGCAAGTGTGTTTTACTAGTTCTCCTGGATTTGTCTGCCGCATTTGACACTATAGACCACGATGTCATGTTATCTAGATTAGCAGAACTGGGCATTTTAGACACTTCTCTTGCTTGGTTTTCATCATATCTCAGAAAACGCCATCAAATGATCATTGTTAATAATATCAAATCGGAGGAACATGAATTAACATCAGGTGTGCCACAGGGGTCAGTCCTGGGACCGATCCATTTTACAATCTATACAGCACCCCTTGGAGTGCTATTGCAGTCTCATGGCATAAGTTACCATTTCTACGCTGACGATACACAGCTATATCTCGCATTCTATGCAAATGACCAGGTGAATGCTCGTGAGCGTGTTGAAGACTGTGTTCATGACATTAAACTATGGATGTTAAGCAACTTATTGCAGTTGAATGATAAGAAAACTGAAATTCTGTTAATAACCTCACCGCACCTAAGACATAAGGTTGACATCACCAGTTTGCACATTGGGGAGGCTGACGTATCTTTCAGTGCAAGTGCCCGTAACATAGGCGTAACATTTGACAATTCCCTATCGATGGAAGCTCATGTTACCACTGTCTGCTGTTCCATATTCATGAACATTCGGAACATTAGCAAAATGTGCAGCTTCCTGGATGAAAACGAGGTCAAAACTCTCGTACATGCTACCATCACGTCATGCCTGGACTACTGTAACTCTCTGTAAATAGGCATACCATCTAGCCAATTAGATCGTTTACAGAGAGCGCAGAATACAGCAGCTAGACTGATTACACACACCAAAAGATTTGATCATATCACACCTGTCCTATTGGAGCTGCACTGGTTGCCTATAAGACAACGTATATGGTACAAGGTGGCTTTGTTGGTGTTCAAGTGCCTACATGATCTGGCCCCACCGTACTTAAAATCCTTAATCCAGCAAAGAGCAGCACCAAAGTCTCTTAGGTCTAGCACACAATTACTATGTACCATACCAAAATCAAACTTAACTACTGGAGATCGTGCATTTTCTCGAGCTGGTCCGCGATTCTGGAACTCTCTTCCACCTGAAATTAGAAACTGCTCTAAAATTGACTCATTTAAATCACTACTAAAAACATATCTTTTCCAAAGAGCATTCTAAATTTTGTAAAGCGCTTTTGAGCAATTCAGTTTGGAATTGGCGCCATATAAATCCGACATAAATACATACTAGACTTCCAAAAATGTCCACAAACTCATTTGAAAGACTACTCTTAAGCCATACCACCAACAATTTTGACAACAATTTATAGATCTACATGTTGGACCTGTGGCCTTTGTACTTAAAATGCCTGTGTTCCAGTTGAGCGACACAGGCACCTTGGGCCTCTTGTTCTAATATATATGCCCTCTTTGGCTTCGTGAATGTCATCAGCGCGGTACAAACTTGCATAAAATATGTAGTGTCAATTTCCTTTAACACTACAGCTATCTTCATGCTCTATCAATCCATTGAATGATGGTGTTATGAGTTACAGGCATAGATTTCAGCAATCTATGTTTGTCTTTCTTGTTTAAATTTGAATTTAAATACTTAAAATACATGGCATCAGTTTGACAATCAGTAATCTAAGCTGAAATGATGACATGTGCAGTACAATAACTGCGTGTGGAGAATGTTATAGAATGCTGAGTTTTCTTAATCGCTGGAAGTCGAAATTATTTCTAACAGCTATCGCTATTTTAAAATAGAATTTTAGAGATGGAGACATGGAGAACTACTATGATAGTTTTCAAAAATAGCTTCACCACAAATGTATCCATACTAATTTTGTTCCCACCCTTTCCTGGAATATTTTGTTTTGCCGTTATTTTGAATTTAATTTAATTGAAAGTCGTTGCTATCTATGGCAGCAAATGTTTTCAGTCAATTTAGACTCAAAATATTCAACTGGTTTCATGTATTGTTATCTTGAAATTGATATAATGAGACTAGGAACAAGAGTTTTAATAATATGACATCACAACCGATCATAAGTTATTGATAATATTGCCGTAATTATGGAGTGTTTCATGGTCTGTTCATACAGGTTGAAGAAGTGATCAATGACGCGATATTGACAGGGAAAGAGCTGGCGTATCCCATGAGCATTTACACTATCAGCAAAGAAGGTGATTTGAAAGATGTCACTGATCGCACCATGTGCTACTCTAGCGACCATGGCATTCTCAAAGTGAGTCACTTACATCTCTATAGTAATATTTCTTGACCATAATAACATGCGAGTACTAAAAGCGTGAGTCATCTGTTGGTCATCAAGCGGATGCCTTTAATCATCTCGCGATCAATGAATGGGCATGCTTTGAATGTTATCACCGCAGCAATCATAGTGTTGATGCTGTTATGGGATTTGCAGCTTTTACTGAATGAATAAACAATGACTATTAATAGTGTTGACCAGGGCTTATTCTGAATTTAGAAACAATATTCTTTTAAGGATGCACAATGTGAAACCTGCTAACATTTTAAAACAGTTTGTCTGATTGTGCATGCTTCATCATGACTAAGTCAAATTGTTTTCGAAATAACCAGTGTGATTATGCTTAACATTTAATAAAGACAGGTTAGTCCAACAAATAATAGGATTACATTGGTTAATTTGCTCATTAAGAATTGATGATTATATGAGATATCTTGTGTATCCGTGTGACAGGAATTATTTCCCGTTCTCTAATGTCTCATTATTCATCCGTTGTACAATCTTCATTATCAAAACCATGAGTAGCATTGATAACAATTTGACTGACAGAAACAGCTTTTACAGAAATTATTTTTAAAATAGTAAACATATTTCAAATTTAGATCCAGATCCAGGAAACATGGTTTGTGTGAATTCAGATTGAAATGGGTTAACCCTTACCACTCTGGTGTCAAAATTTTTAATTTTCAAATTAAATTAAAAGATGAACTGGTGTTCATTTTTCAAAAGATTTGGTGGGAGATGGTGCTGTCATAGACAGCAACATCTTCCACCAAAATTGTTGAAAAATGTACACCAGTCTCTTTGATATTGACACAGTAAAAGATAGAATATTGACATCAGAGTGGTAAGGGTTAATAAACTACCTACTGAACCTTCCATACCTTTACGTGTTGCGTATATATAATCATATGAACTCCCTTTGAACATTCTGTCTGTGTGATGTTATAATATTTATACAGAAAATAATGCACATGTGTAGTTTTCAATATTATACACAGATGTTTCTAAAAATATCTTGTATTAGAATAGAAAGGTACATCTACAGGCAATAGGGGTCCCACCAATTCCCAGCTAACCTCTGCCTACCTTGTACGAGCAGTTGAATCGATTTTAACGCTGAAAAATTGCCAGAATTCCAATTTCAAGGTCGCTAACTATACAGGTAATCTATTGAATATTTTGAAGCAAATTGTACTGAGAGATGTTGCAGCCTATAGAATGTTTATTAAATTTTCAGTCCACCAAGGACAATTTATATGCTTACAGTCAGTCCTGTGCCACATTTGTAATGTACCAGTGTCATTTGATTGTGATGTCGGCTATATTTAAATTTTGACATTAGATACTTGAGTGACAGCTCAGATTCCGCCATTATCCTGTACCTGTTCAAGCAAGCACCGTAGCTACTGCCAAGTAGTGGACCTGAAAAACAGGTGGTCTTTTAGCACAAGTTACTTGTCATTGGAAATCATTTTTGTGTCCAAGACCCAATTTTGTGCTGGTCTCTGGAGAATGCTTGACATAAAATCCCTTCATTTGTTTTCATAAAGTATGGCATACATCAGAGAAACGCAGTGAGACTGCGACAGAATCTGTCGTATCTGTGATGAGTCGCTTCAATGTATGCACGAAAATTGACAGTGACGCAACATGAAAGTGACAGGTTTACCTAAGCACCAGTCATTGGCGTTCATCATCCCCGTTTCAAAATATGGCTTAAAATCTTTCCAGTCATTATTTAACACTTTAACCCTCATATCGGCCAAAAATGGCTTCTGTAGTGGTCTTGAGAAATGTCAAATTCAGTAAAATTCGTTGTCTTGCTGAATATTTTGAAAACAATTTGCCTTAAAGTTGCTGAAACTTTCAGTCAAATTGTTTTCAAAATAAATAGTAAGAAGTCAGCAGTCAGACGGATAGCATAGGTGTTGTATCAACTCGCTTCCATGTGTCACTTCAATGCGTTTGGTATAACACGGTTCACACAAACTTGAAAAGTACTTGAATTTTGACATTGAATTTGAGAATTCTCTTGAATTTGAATACTTGAAAATTGCTTTAATGCATTGAAAAATCTTCGAATTTAACATTTCAGCCCAGATTATTGTCATTGAGTACAGAATTGTTTTCATGAATCATCAGTGAAAATAAAGGAACCCCTTATACATGTTATAAGTTGTAGTATTGTCAGGGGATTCCAAATACACCTCAATTAGGAAGCAATATGTTGTGATAACAATTATGTAGTGTTTTATTCTTGTTGTGTGGATGTTGATTTGATGCGTGCCTAGCATTATTTGTCACAGACCAGTGAGAGATCATAGTAAGCATCTATACAGTTTATTTGTTGTGATCATGTGGGTGGGTGCTGGTGGCTGGAGGGAAAGATGAATTTAAACCATGAAAGTCTAGTTTATCTGCCATACTAATTATAATCTATGTTACAGTTGAGTATACAGTAACATGAAACATTGCTGTGATAAATACATTGCTCTATTGGCCACACATCATTGTATTCATAAGTCCTCTGATCAGCATCTAAGCCATTCAATTATGACTCGCGTGACACATTTACTCAGTTTTTAATGCTAAAATCTACTTTACTGAATGATTTTAAGAAAATAATTTTTTACAGCAATACATTCTAATATAACCTCCAAAGAAATAATAAATATATATCTCAATGCATACTAAAAAGTAGGAAGCTGATAACCTGAAAGAGATATTAGCTCATAAGCTTCTAAATTTAATATATGGAATTATGTGCATAAAATGCTTTTAGGGAGTCAATAATAGTGTTTGACCACTATTTCTTATATGTGAGGCATGTTAATAAACAATAAAATGTAAATTAGGAATTCTGTGATCATAAAAATGTAAACATTAATTTGATACATGGACTCATCACCGATTTGTAGAGAATGTCAGTGAAATTCACTCTCTAACTTACTTAGTAATAGTAGCCTACTAGTACTGGCATAAAGCCAGCCAGCCAGTCAAGTTGTCCTTGCAGCTTCATCTGTCATAAAATTCAATGTCAACCTAGATACTGCTCTAGATCATCAAGTGAGCTAAATATAAATCTAGATTATTCTGAAACCAATTTTACTGAAAGTTGTTGCTGCCTGAGCAACAATGACATTCAGGCAAATTGGTTTCAAAATAATCGGCGGTATTTTATTTATAGCATATTTAACTTCTGAACTTTTCAAGCTTCACCATCCACTACCAGAAATTAATGAATAAAATTCAAACTGTTAACTGGCGGCCAATGGCTGCCTTGATTTTTCATGCAGTAGTCTACCTCTCTGCCATTAGGTTGCTCTCTACTTGTTATTCACAGATCATGTGTTTGTTTACATTTCTAATAGAAAAGCGCTTTAGAGTCATAAAAAACATAAAATTTGAGGGGGTTAGGATACACTAATTACTCTATAATTCTTTGCTGCTAGTAATTACAGCTTAGTTTAAAGTAAAAATACTGGACAAGACAACATTTTTTTTATAAGTTGGAGCTAAGGCCTCTTGAACATTGTGACTCACGTGACAGCTACAAATGGTAATTTTCCAACACGCAAAGCAAAACGACAGATTCATAACCTGTTATCAGTAAAATAGTGTTATTCTATATATCTGAGTATGTAGGAAGAACTACTCATCAACAATTCAAGCTGATATTTAAACCTATTAAATAATTTTATTTGGCGCACTTTAGATGATGTGACTCGCGTGACATAAAATGTGACTCGCATGACATATAATATATAAATATGAAAAACCATAAAATAACTTAAACTACTAGGCTAAAAATGACTGAACATAATAACAGGAGATATGTTTAATGAATAGACTAGTGAAAATACATGTTTATTTTAAAGTTTACCGGTCAGTGAACACAACACTGATACTTATAACTTGTAGTCAGTCGAAATAAACAGTTTATATTCCAAGCAAACGCAGAGCTTCATTTTCGATTTCATCCAAGGTCTCATTTTCAGCTATGTCTCTGTTGTTTCTTAATGTATTTTCTGAAAGTGGCTGAACGGGAGATATACACCACATAATTGATTTTGAATTGTCTCACTGGTCGACCTGTCCAAGTTCTAAGTTCTTTTACCCTGGAAGGCATCCCTGACAAGATGGCACCAATAAAAAGTATTGATGACATTTTATCATGCTGCATGTTGTTACTGATAAGTACATAGTGATATGTTTCTGTGAAACCAAATTTAACAGACCTATGTTTATAGTGTAACTTGGGTCGGATTCCAGTACATGTAGGTTAATGATACCTCATCTTGTGTGCAAATAGGCCTACAGGTTTTCAACAAAATCCAGAACTGGCATCATGGAATTGGATTACAGTGCTTCAGTCGTCTCCATTTCATATCTCTCAGTTTGTTTTCTTTTCACAAAGGTGTACATGAGACATTTAAGAGCAATAGAACAAATGTATCCATAAAGTTCACTTGTAACTCTACCTGTCTGGTCATACCCATCTGCCCATACATGTACTTGATAGTCTGCGCTTGACTTCTTTCCACTGCATCCATGTGGCTGGTGTAATGAAGAAATCCTGATCTTCAGCAGGGGCTCTGCATGTACTGTAAGAAAGCATCATATTCAGCAGGTGCTATGGTGTAGCTTTCATGAAATTTATATCTTTGAGGATCGCATCCGGAGGAGCAGCATTTAGCTTTATTTTGAAGATATCAAACCAGAATCTGGAACTTCTGAAGTCTGTGCGTCTAGTGTATTGCATTCTGAACATGAAGTTCTGATGGCATAACAGATTGATAGGCAAACACTTTAAGGAGCTCCGTATTCATAGGATTTTCGGCATTTCGGAGCTCGAGGAGGGGTATATTTGAAAGAAGGATGGCCACAAATTTAAATGCTACATGTACTGGGCGGTATTGACATTTATATGATGGTATCGGTACCATGAAAAAATACCGCGGTACCACGGTATACCGTCATCTGAGGTGAGGCATGCCACGAAATTAGAACAATTTTTTTCATTTCCTTTTCATTTCCATCTCCAATGAACGGTAAATGTAGGTAAAATAAATAAATTGGCTTTCTGATTTAGAGAAGAAAAACAGTATGGCTATTGCGACTGTTTAGTTTCACGACTTTATTAGGTCACTATTTTTATTGACATAATATCATTCACGGGAATATCGGTCAAAGTGTGTGGTCGACTCGCTAACTATAACCCGCTGTTTGAGACATTGGAGCGCGCTATTTTCAATCTGGATTGTTCTTGCTATTAATGCGTGCGACCAGCAAACGGTAAATTTTATTTTGGCAGTCGAATGCGTTGATAAACAGAGTCCAGACAAAATCCGCCAGTATTTAAACGAGGCCAGTGTTGTACTCTTATTTCTGTTGGAGTCGTATATTCGGTTACTCGCGAAAACAGACCTATACACATGCATATAACACGACATTGAATATAGCCGATTCCAAAGCTTCTGATAATCATCGAGTATCTGATGTGCATACTCGCTACTCGCCATGCTTCACGTGAACAATGCGTGTAAAAGGCTATTTCCGCGAACTTCCGACATGTAGCCAGTTGAAAAATGAATTACAAAAACTAAAACACTAGAAATTTTAGGTGTCATTACTTAAACTGGAAATTTCTTAAAACAAGCCAGAAAAAAAAAAAAAACCGACTTCAAAGCTGCTCGTTGTTAGATATTTATAAACTAGACATCACTTTACCTTAAAATATATACCTCAATTCTCTTAATTATATTTCAAAAAATTAACCCGATGTACACTTTCGGTGCAATGGCTGATCTGTCACCCACTCCTCTGCCAGGCGCTTGATTATAATATAGTTGAGCCTCATACTGATAATAATAGTTTTAATCATTTAATCCTTGAAATTCAAGAGAATTATTCAGGAGAGCTGTTGAATATCTTGAAACTAATTTGACTGGAACCTTTTGGTGCCATAGAGAAATTAGGTTCAAAATATTCAACAGAATATTCTTTTAAATACAAGAATTTGTTGTTTCTGTGACGATAAAAGGGTTAAATGCATTCTTTAGAGTATTTAACCTCAATTACAATAGTGGCACATTGGCTCAGTTTGCAAAACCGTTGTGCAGCACATGCTTAGAATTCCAATCCAAAGAGCTGGGTTCGATCCCGCATTCAGGCATGTGATCATGGTGTAATAACCTGAGCCACTCCATACATCATTCAAATGACACGTCCTTCAGAGGGGAAGTAAAGCCGTCGGAACTTCACTTAGCAGTGATTGGAATTACGAAATACAATACAATACAATAGCACAAGGTGACTTCTGTTGAAGTTTGACCTCTCAGTTAACATGTCAATGCCAGGACTGTAATAGTACTACATGTATTTGTAGATTGAACAGCTGGGTGGGGTAGAGCATCACCATCTAAGTAGTATAGTGTGCTGTGCTATTATATATAGAAGTCCATGGGTAGAAAGAGTAACAATTTGCAAATCTAACCCTTGCATCAATCAATACAGACTAATAGTCGGTATGACTACACCAAACAGAATCATTGTCTGCCGAATATGCTAGACAGTATAGATTTGTGAAAATTTGAAAACAACGTTACTGAGTGGCTGTTATCTTAGGCAGCAACTAAACCGTTTACATGTACATTAACTTATTTTTCAAACTTACATCTATTGTTGGTCAAAAGATAACTGAATGAGGCAGCTCCCAAATTATGTAATATATTGATGAAAATTATGGAATTTGACAATCTGTCAAACACAGGCTGTAAAATATTTATTTGTCAGTATGCATGTTGACGAGGAGCTCATAAAATATGTTGCTGATCATATCTAACTATCTTTTGATGCTTTTTATGCAACCAATATATTCATAATATTTGCCATTCCAGTTAAATCCTGATGTGCATTGAATATACAATGGATCCCACAGGTATTCAGATAAAAGGAATTTGGCGCCACCAATGTTTTATATCTCCTGCATTGAATATTTGTTTAAAGGTCTTGTGAGGACCTTCGGTCGATAACGAGTTTTGATTAATTTTATGGTCTACTACACTATTTAAACACAATAGCGTCACTTTGGAGTGAAAAAAATATGTTAGGCAGCCCAAATAACGAGATTAAATGACGCCTCAATCTGAATCACATCACCACTCGCTGTAACGTCACACCGGGAACGGCGCTGTGAGCTGGGTCAATATTTTTCTGACTGTAGTACAAAGGTAACATAATTTAAAACGTGCGTTTAACAGGATAGACTTCACCTACCATAACATAAATTATGTCAGGTTGAAGTCTTCAAGAAATAAAAAATCATGATTTAAAAAAAGTCTTATGATATTTACGGATTTTTAATGGTTTCATGGATGGCTATATTCGCATAATAATAGGCCTATAACTACGGTAAACCATGGGCAGTGCTGAAAATTGGCAATATTTCAATGCATGTGACAAATACTCTGTAGTCTAGTAGGCCTAATTGTGGATCCATTACCATTCTTGAAAAGACTGGGTGTACTATGTACTGTCTGGAATGGATGGATGTGAGCGTGATGATCGAGGTTGGTGGGAGAGGTTGACGATGGCTATAAGTGTACTATTATTCATATCTAAATGTATAGGCTACAGAGTGCATGCAGTTACAACTTTTTCTGAAGATTACGAATCTACAATAAGTGTGTCAGTGTGTCCTATGTGAAATTTCCCGTGATTACTGATTAGAATGTAATTGTTTACCTATAAGCTTTTGGCAATGTGTTTGTATAATAATAATGTAGAGGCATGTACGGGTCAACACGTACGTTGGTGTGTGTGTGTGTGTGCATGCGTGTGTGCATGTGTGTGTGGAGAGGGGGGGGGGGGGCGTCATGCCTGTGACAACCATATGAACTATATCGTTTTCAAACCAACTTCTTCCATGTATGGAAGTAGCATACACTCATATTTCAATGTTATGAAAAAGCAAAACTGTAGCGGATGAACAAATTTTAAATAGGTAGGTGAACTGACAGATGTTTAGAGGACCCAATTATGTTCAAAACATTCAACAGTATATGTTATTTAAGTTGTACTATAAGCGTGCGGATGGCAGTGAAAGCCTCACTACGCACCTCGACCGCTGCGTAAATTGTAAACAAACCGTGTACTGTCAATAATATGTCAATGTAGACTATACGCAAATAGATTAGTTTTGATTAGATTTATATTTACCAGACATTTTAGTTAACTTTAAACACATAACTGGAGTAACTGCTATAGTGCAATCATAAATTTATTCATAAGCCTACACAATGGTAAATTGCGATCGTACGTGCACTGAGCGGTGTAGGCTCATTTAAAAAGTTGTGTACATGCATGCTTATCATATATGCAAAATCTCTGCTGTCAATCCAGAAAGATAACATATATATGCATTTGTAGAATTGTATTCCAAGAAGTGTGTGGGTGGGTTTGATTAAATATAGCCTAATTCACGTATACGAACTCCGATGTTACTGTCACCTCTAACAGGCCTATACGTTAGAATTGTGATGTCAGGCACCGTGACCATGAGGTCTGTCCTTTAAATTTTAATCAACAAAAATATCATCGACTTCGATATTATTGAACCTTTGTGCATCTCGAACAATGTAGTGTCCCTGTGTGAACAATGAATTGTCAAAGAATAGGTGCATAGGTGCCTAATATGCGCAGCAGTAGAGAGCCTACCTTTGCTCCCGAGATAATAATCTACACTAATAGGAATTGGTGTCATCCCGGTATGATGTCACAACTCTAACACGATAGCTAAAAACATTTGGTTGTCAAGGTGGTTGCTATTTGCTTATCTCAGCTTTGGCTGGGCCGATTACAAAAATTTAAAAAGCATTTTGTTCTTCTAGTAAAGGAGAATCTGTATTATGATTGTCAAGTTAATCAGAGCGATCGGGTATCTAGTCCTCATAACATCTTTAAGCTAATAATAATATGCATATGCACGGATTGCACGCACACGATTGTGGAGAATTATAGATCTGTAGCCGTTTGACAAGGTTTTCAACAGTGGGAGACTATCATACCATCGTTATTGGAAACCTGGTCGATCACTTTGAATTCTAGTTGCCTCTCTGTCCAGGAGTATAAGTGAGTACCAATGTAAAGACTTGGGTAGTTGCCTACCAATAGTAAAGACACTGATGGAATTCTATACCTGGCATAAATTACGCCTAGAAAATATAGCCCGATAAATTCCAACCAAACAAATAATTATACCCCCGCTATGCATAGCGGGAGTATTATGCTTTCGTCCTGTCCGGATGTACGTCTGTACGTACATACATACATATGTACGTATGTCCTGAAAATCCTGTCGCTGCAACTCCTACAGTTTCAGAGGGAATTGGATGAAACTTGGCAGGATGATTGTACACCACCAGGACTGCCCTTTACGGTGATCTTAAGAAATGTCTGTTTGCAGAACAATTTACTGACTATTTTTGAAATTTTATTGTGAGAAGAAGTCCCTCGATAACTGAGCCAGTCATTCCAGTGGTAAATTTTGAAAGAATAGTCTTCTTGGCCTCTAAATGGACATTCACTAATCAAAATATTCAATTTCCTTGACAAATTCCGACCATTAACCCGTTAAACCTTGAACTTCATCAAGAAAATGTAAATTTTCTCAAAGAAAATTTCCATTTGCAGACCACGAGAAGACTATTTTTGACAAATTTACCACTGAAAGGACTCGCTTGGTTATCGAGCCAGTCATTACAGTGGTAACTTTACAAAAATAGTCTTCTTGGTCTGCAAATGGAGATTTCTCCAGACCACTGGAGAAGCCGCTTTTGGCTGATATGAGTGTTAAAGGGTTAAAGAGAGACTACGTGTCTGTAGTGACTAATTGTATATGATGCTGCTCACCTTAGACAGGTGTTTATTGTACCTCCAATTTACCATCTATCCATATGTGCCCTGGTACCCAGGATGACTCGATGGTTGTGCTTATTGTGATGGTGTGGGGACCAGAAGAGATGTGTAAATTGTGATGGTGTGGGGACCAGAAGAGATGTGTAATTTACCTTTCCCACATTAGTGCATTTTGGGAAAGTACCTTCCCAGAATGAATTGAGCTTACCACTTCCAGCTGGTAAATTAGATAGCTGATTCATACTTTTAGCAGTTTATATGAAGAACTAATTTCATAATGTTATTGAAGTCATATATCATTGGAAAGTTAAGGCGATTTTCTAGACATTTCTGTATTAGTTTTATACCCTGGCCAAAAAATTGGCGGGGTATTATGTGATGGTCTGTTCCGGGCAGGCGGGCGGCAGAGTGGTATCCAGATGATAACTCTGTTACCGTTTGTCGGATAGCTTTGAAACTTCATAGGGTGGTTGGACTCAGTCTGGTGAAGAAACCTGTCGAAAGCATCGATGATCCGAATTCCAAGATGGTCAGCCGCCACCAGTGGCCATCTTGAAAATTGGTTTCGTGATGATAACTCCTTAACTGTTCATCGGATCTCTTTGAAACTTCGTAGCATGATTGCACTAGGTCTTGGGAAGAAACTTATCAAAATTGACTGTGATCTGAAATCCAAAATGGCCACCAGCCACAGGTGGCCATCTTGGAAAATTGGTTTCTGGACGATAACTCGTTACCATTTATCGGATCGCTTTGAAACTTCATAGTGTGGTTGGACTAGCTCTGGGGAAGAAACCTATCGAAATTGATAATGATCCAAAATCCAAGACGGGCGTCAGCCAGCAGTGGCTATCTTGAACATTGGTTTTCAGATGATAACTCTGTTACCATTTATCGGATCGCATTGAAACGTTTAGAGTGGTTGGACTAGGTCTGGGGAAGAACCCTATTGAAATAGACGATGATCCGAACTCCAAGATGCTGCCAGCCAAAGGCTGCCATCTTGAAAATTGCTTTCTGGATGATATCGCTTTAAAACTTCATAGGGTGGTTGAACTATGTTTGGTGAAGAAACATGGAAATTTATGATAATCCAAAATTCTTCTTTGCCCGCCATCCGCTGGCGGCCATCTTGAAAATTGGTTTCTGGACTATAACTCCTTGACCGTTTAACGGATCGCTTTGAAACTTCATAGGATTATTGGTCTGGAGCCGAGGAAGAAA
>JAVVLW010002063.1:0-83000 GCA_034401795.1 Chaetoderma sp. LZ-2023a
CAATTAACCTGTTAATGGTCATACCGGCCAAAACCGGCTTCTGCTATCATCTTGTGGAATGTCCACTTACAGGCCGAGAGAATACAATTTTTGAAAATTTACCACTTGAATGACTGGATTAATAACCAAGCCAGTCATTCCAGTGATAAATTGTCAAAAATTGTATTCTCTCAGCCTGTAAATGGACATTCAATAAGAAAATATTTAAATTTTCTTGACCAAATCTGACCATTAAAGGCTTTTAACAGTTCAATAATAACTGGTAATAAGATCTTATAGACAAGCTATTGTTCCTTGATTAGCTGCTTAGTGGCACTGACTGGGATAGACTGTTTGTGATTTAGATACTCACAATGGTCTTTAGCTCACCATTACGAAGTAAAACGAGCTAGTGCGATATCCGGCAAGTCGTCCGGCAGTGGAGGTGGTGGTATGGCGGCGGTGTCGTCATCCAATTTGCGTTTAGCTAAACTGTTCTGCTTATATCTCAGGTTTGGTTAATGATACTGAATCCAAACTTGGGACACATGTCTCCTTATAATCAACCTGACATCGCACAATAAGGTTACGGTCAATGGTCACTGTGACCTTGGTAATAACTAAAAAAATTTCAACATTAACATTTTCCATTTAGCTAGACTTCTGTTTATGTCTCAGGTTTGGTTAATCATACTGGACCCAAACTTGGACACATGCGTCCTTATAATGACACGGCATCACACAATGATGTTTTGCTCAAAAGGTCAAAAGTCAAGGTCACTGATATGCATAGCGACCATCTGTCATCCGTCATCCATCGAAAATGCTACTTTAGCTGGATGGATCTTCTTATGAGGGTAGGCTTCAGAATTTTTATACAGAATTTTGATTGGTCAAAATCTACCGGAAATTGTCAAAACACTACTCTTCATTAACTACCGGTATGTCTGTTATTGAGAATTTAGCAACGAAAATGTTAGCGTTTTGTTTTAAGAATATCGAAGAACTTAATGGGTAGTAGCTAAGGAAATTGATAAATTGTGAAATACTGGTGTTGTTTATGTTCTATGGTTTGTTGGGGAAATGTTGAGGGTTGAAGAAAATATAAATAGAGAATACACAAAAGTATAGCAGCATAAACGAATAGTAACAATAAAATAGATTAGGTTTGGGTGGTCCAGGGATGGGGTCAATTCCATTTTATCAATTCCAATTCAATTCATTTTATCAATTACAATTACAATTCCATTTCCGCATCAATTCATTTTATCAATTCCAATTCCAATTCCACCCAGACAAGTTCAATTCCAATTCCAATTCCATTTTATCAATTCCAAGTCCGATTCCAATTCCATACCAATATTTATGTGAGATCAACATTGTTATATTTTAACCCTTTAATGCCCAAGATTGGCCAAGAAAAACTAGATTTAGCATTATCAAATGTCAATTTGCTAGATAAGAGCAGACTATTAAAAAAAATTTAACAGTACAGTGACTGGCTCCGTTATGGAATCAGACATTCCACTGGTAAATTTTCAAAAATAGTCTCTTAACATACATATATGTGATCGTTCCTCAAGACCAGTGCAGAAGGTGTTTTTGGCTGGCTTCTCTGTTAATATTTAAAACAATTAGAAGAAAATTTGTTATTGCCAATAGGTAGTTATCGTTCAGTCAAATTATTGTCCAAAAACTCAACATTCAGCAGATCTTATTTTTAGTTCATTTGACTTAATTATAGCTTAAGGCCAAGCATTTTTTCTGATGAATAGGCCTAAAGGTTAATGTCATGTCTAATTATTATAGATACATGTAAACCTTGCTATATAAATGTTGCATTAAAAAGCATTAGACTACAATGTATGTAGTACAGTGCTGAGTGAAAGTACTGAGCACATGTATGTAGAGTTTGAATAACACCTCTAGTCCAGGTGTCTGTGTTTTAAAGGCTAAGACATTTCACGGAGGGGGGATGGGGGGAGGGTTTGTTGTTCAATGATTCTTTTGTTATTCCTTTATGTTTTTTATTGTATATATTGTAAGTGCTGTATGCAGACACCATACTGTATGGCTTTTACGCAATAAATTGAATTGAATTGAATTGTTATGTAGGAGGGTATAAATACAGGGCAATTATCTTGTAATGTACTGCTTTCTTCACCCAGTTCATTCCATGCAGATGATAGTTATTACTTTACTGAACACTAATGCAGCTTGATGAATAATTTAAACACAATTTGGTTATCTTGGTTCTAGCTTATCTATTTGAAATCATTTTAACTAATTTATATGATTTTAAAGATGGCATGATTTCATAGAGATGAAACTCTGTTTCCAGGGAATGCAGAATGAAATAAGTTCCGGATCAGTGGCTTTGATTGAATAAGGGAGGTACAAAGCTCACATAGGATAAAATGGTTAATTGGTCAGTGGTAACTGGTCATGGAGAATTGAATAAATTCAATAATGTATTAAAGTTCATAGCATTTATCAGATCTTTATTTTGGCAATTCAGAGTGAGAAATTATTTTTGAAATTTACCACTGAAATTACTGGCTCAGTTATCCAGCCAGCCACTCCAGTGGTAAATTTTGAAAAATAGTCTTCCATTGGCCTGCCAATGAATATTTCTCAAACTCATTGCAGATGTTTTGGCCGGCTTAGTTGTTAAAGTGTTAAGAGCTAACTTGTTCATCACTGAATTATCAGTGTCTCAAATTCTAAGTCTTCAAACCAAACATATAACTAAGTTGTTAAAATTTATTTTAATAGAAACTGTTGCAGCCATAGGAGACAAAAGTATTCAGTCAAATAAATTCTAAAATATTCGATAAAGCTTCTAATAACAGCTGGCATAATAAATATCATTAACCTGCATATAGAATGAAATGTGGTAAATGGTATATAGATCATTTAGGATGAAATACATTAAGGGCATATAAAGATCAGTGTATAATACAGATATTACATGTATATGTTACAGCCATCAATGTTCAGTAAATCTATGACAAATATGACTGGAATTGAATTGGAATTTATCAATTCTGGTCAATTCAGATTATCAATTCCAAATCTAATTCCAATTCCGGTGTCTTAAAATTTATCAATTCCAATTCCGGAGTCCTCAGATTTATCAATTCCAATTCCAGAATTGAATTGGAATTGACTGATCAATTCCCATTCCAATCGGAATTGACCCCAACCCTGGGGTGGTCTGACAAGATTATCGTAACTTGTATAACAACTAACCATCAGAGCTAGTGACAAGGACATTCTGCTACTAGCCATTACATATTTATTCACCAATTGCCCTAGTCCTTGCACCAGCTTGACCGGTAACGGTATAAGTTCTACTAGTGCATTATGAGCATGTTATTTATGCCTAGTAATGTGTGTTTATTTATGAGTTTCACCTTATTGATCCACTGATGACATCAAATGCATATCAATTTTCAATTTTTCTGAAGGAGGACTTAGCACAAAGTTATTGATAGAGCAATTGATCTGTATGTAGTGAGCTAATCTTTGTTTTTCATAGTTCAACTATGTTTTGTTCTCAATTCTCTATTTACAATTCGTCTGGGACACAATATTTATTTAACAGTTTGAGTGTGTTTTGTCTGCACGTTTATCATCTTTTATTATTGATGTACATGTTTGTCGTTAGAAAATAAATGTAGAACACAAACAAATTACTTGAAGGGCATTTTTTGAAGATAAATTCCTCTGCTCAATTATCATGAGGACATCCATAAAAACATTGTGTTTCCTGCAAACCAGGTGGGGAAAAAGACTTCAATACAGAGGGAGGAAATCTTTTTTTCAATTCATTTTATTCAAAAGGTCATATATGTTTGTTTTTCAGATATTTAACTAGATGTCCATTAAATATGGTTGTAATTGTCAAATTTCTCATGTTTTTCATGTCACAATTAGCAAACGGGATTCACCTTGCACAGATGACCTTAAAAACATTGTAATTTGTATAGTTTGACAAATGTATGGATGTTTTAACATTTCTGCTGGGTAGAAATTAGATTTTTTTTATTTTGGGAGTGGGGGTGTGTGTGGATAAAAAGAAAAATTCCACCCAGAACTTATCGGCTTATATTTCAGGATCAATTAATCCTATTGCAACTAAATTTGGTTATGTGGTTGCCTATGCTGTTAGGAAGCAGCATGGTGATACTAAGGTCACAAGGTCATGGTCACTGATGCAAAACTGTTTTTTTCAATGTTAAAACTGCGTTTAGCATAACTTATTAGGTTATTTTTCAGGATTGGTTAATCCTATGGGAACTTAACTTGGATATATTGTTACCTATAATGTTAGGAAGCAGCATACTGGCACTGAAGATACAACATCGAAGGTCAATTTCATTCTGACCTCTACAAAACTTTGTTATTTTTCAATGTTAAATTTTTAGGCTTAGCAAATCTTATCATGTTATATTTCGGGATTGATTAACCCTAATAGAACACAACTTGGGTACATGGTTGCTTATACCAAGAGGATACAGGATGGTGACATGGAGGTCACCAGGTCAAAGGACAAGGCCATTCTAATATTGCTGTTTGACCTCTGCTCTTTCAACCGTAAGTTTTTCCATTTAGCAAATCATTTGTATTTCAGGATTGGTTAATCCTGAACTAAGCTTGAATACATGGTTATCTATAATGTTAGGAAGCAGCGTGATAACACGGAGGTCACAATGTCAAAGGTCAATGCCACTGTGACACACATGAGACAGGCGAGACATTTAATTCCGCAGAATTCTTGTTTATCTTTTGGCCTGAGATTGTAGAATTCGGGACTGTTCTTTGCATACATGCGAGTGTTTAATGCTTCCAAACTCAAGCCAGGCAAAAACCACGTAAAATGATCGTGCACCATCTAAATAATATATATATATATATATATATATATAATATATATCAGTGCTCCCGAAATGGTTCTATTTTCCAAACATGTCCTAGAAACAAGCTCAATGACCGATAGAGTATGAGCCCCGTCAGACATCTTGCCACATTTTTGTGATTGTGCGGCGATCTCATGGTTGGCTAATAAAGTCACAAAATAAGCTAAATAACTGGCTAGAGTTAAATGAAAAGTAACCTCATGCAACTATATAGGTGGGCTGTTGTTGCCTTCGGCAGGAAATTAATAATTTGGAAGCTATGTACTATAATCCATCAGTACAATACAACATATGAGACAAAGCTTATTATTCCTTTAACATTTGGCTAATAAAATCCCAAAATAGGCTAATTTACTGGCATGACTGGTGAATGATTTCAGATGTCCGGGTCGGTCCCTGAGACGGTCAAGGTGACTGAGTTATTCTGCTTTTGACTCTGATAACTTGAGTTCTCTACTGAAGTTACCTTCGCCTAACTTAGCCATTAGCTTGATATGGGGAAAAGATCTAGGTTGTGACGATACAATGGAGCAATGTGATCTGTCACTCTAGTATCTGACATCACAATCAAATTTCAAAATGATGTAGTTCTATCACGAAAGTCGAAAAGCCTGTCATGTGTAATTGTATGTCTTTGGTGAAATTACAAATTTATTAACCAATCTGTTGGATATTTTGAAACTAATTTGATTGAGTTGTCACTGCCATTAGACACCAACCACTCCAAGTCGAATTAGTTTCAAAATGTTCAACAGCTCCCAGTCAGATTAGTTCCAAAATATTCAACAGTCAGTCTGGCTGTCAGATTTGTGACATTTCTTACAAAGCCATCTATGGCACAACTATAGGTCTATAGCACGTTCATACTTGTTATATGGTGAACAGCTTGTCTTAATTATTATTATTATGATGATTGTGTGTAGCAGTTGATGTTCATAATCTTGATATAAGATATTGTTACCGATGCATGGCAACAGCTATTAGCAGTCAGATTTTCAAAACGTGTATCGGTAATCTGTTGAAATTGCGATTTTGTTGTCAAGTGATCCCCTGTGTTTTATGGACAGGTTAGACTGTACTGCTATTTTTGTCCGCTCTAGTCTAAAGGTAAAAATCTTTTAATTTTTAAAATTTGTAACCATTTAAAGGTACATTACTGAAAATAAAATTGTTTATTGTATACTTTTAGAAGCTTAACCTGTGAGACTATATGTAATGACACGAAATAAATGTTAAAATATGATGATTTCATTACGTATAAATAGACCCTTCCCACATTAGCGTATTTTGGGGAAATACCTACCCGGAATGCATCGCGCATACCACTTCCGGCTAGTAACCGTGATAGTCGACGCGCAAACAGCATTACTTTACCATGGGAATCAAATACAGTGCAATTTTCTATATATCTGTGTATTAGTTTTTATAGTTTTGTAAAATTTAATACAGTTGATTGCAATTTTAAAATATCTCCTGTTGTCCACTTGATTTAATGAATTTAAGTCAAATTTTATATACGCAAATAACTCGGTGAAAACGTTACAAAAAAAAAAATAATAATGCATTAATGTTTCGGCAATTGAATGCGCTTTCCAATGATATATGATTTAAATAATGATTTTAGTTTATCATAGGAACGGTTTTGATTGCGGTGTATTTTATTGCAAAAGTAACTCAATGCGGGTCAGCGGCTTGTTGGCAGCTATACCAGCCAGCAGTTTTGCTCCGAGCGTTGATTTAGGGAATCCGGCGTAATGACATCAATGTGGGAAAGGTGTATTAATATAATTTTTTAAGTTGCGAAATTGAAATAGGGGTTTGTGCCTCTATTTCAATTTTGCAACTTAAAAAATTATTAATTTATACGTAATGAAATCATCATATGTTAAAATTGATTTCGTTTCATTACACATAGGCACACAATTTATGCCTATAAAAGTATACAATTTTAACAATTTTATTTTCAAGCATTCTGGTGTGAATATGCACCTTTAAAAGGTTCAAATACTGACGTTTTGGATTCAGCAAAGTATGATTTATTATTTTTGGTGGAATTCTCAGTTCAGAGAAGAATGGCAGTCATGCTGATCAGCCATGTTGATATACTTCATCAATATTCATGTGCATGTCCAGACATTATGGGAATAAATAAGCAACATCAGCAGCATTCGTCCAGTGATTCATTTATTCTTTGCCAAATTCAGACAGTTATCACTCTCACTCAGGACTTCTTTTATGCCTTGCTAAGTACACATTCTATCTACACCAATCACAGACTGATGTCATGGTAACCTGCTATTGCAGTTTTGTGATGGCTACTGCTTCTATTGTGAGTGATTTATTTGTTGTGCACGTTTGTGCATGCGCATGCGTGGGTGTGTGTGCATGCATGTGCATGTGACTGCGTCTGGAATGTTTTATTCTTGATGGATTGATACCAAAGCTTGTCAAGATGATCATATCATCAGCCAATCTAAAAATAGAGGCGTATCATCGTGCCAACAATAGGCCTTTGACTCAAAGACCTTGTTTCTTCATCCAAATCACTAGACTGTTACACAGACTCCACTTTGAAGACCAGAAAAGTTACGACCCAGTCTATCTCCGTTAGTAAATGCACCACTGTGGATCGTGTTGCTGAAATCAGTATCATCATAACTCCTCTATCATTAGCTTGATGCAGACATTAAAATCGATTCAATCCGTCCAGTGGCTCATGCGATATCAACATTACGCAATGTCAGCAAATTCTTGTCCTGATTTTGTGTTTGTCTGTTTCTAATTTTTGAATTACGGTAAGACAGTTTTTTTCCATTAACTAATTTCTTCGTACAGAGGACTATGAGCTTTATATCATCTCCTTTTAGGTTAAATAATCTTGTATAGAATGAATAAGGTTATTCTTGTGTCCTTCCACAATTCAGTTCATGGGGAATTACTATGCCTGAATAGCCATTCATTACACATGAGATACTGTTCTCAATCTTGTAATATAGGAGATCTTGTGAGACATGAATGACCACCAGCGTCTAATATCTGCATAGTGAAAATGGAGCTGATTCATCCTCAAACATCAGTGTTATCCTCCTTCAAAATTGTATACAATATGTCAACCAATGAGGGAAAATGTTTCTTTAGGTGGAACCATTTGCTAGCTTTAGAGGTATTGACTTCTAATATGGTAGGTCTTGTCATAATTTTTGGATAATATAGGTGAAAGGTAAATGTTCCTATTGGAATCAATAATAAATTATTCGGGCAGCACATCTTTTCATCTTCCATCTGACTAATTTCTCCAAATGTCTTTGGTGGATTTATGTCAAATTTGTTATATACCCATTTGATAGTGGATTGTGAAATGACATTTATGTTGGGTCAAAAGGTCAAAGTTGCTGAAAGCTGGAGATTTTCAATCCAGTGTGCATTCTAGATGCAGGTTATTTTGGTCGAGGTGGGCATAGTCACCCTTTGGCCATTTATTAACCATTAGCTCTCACAGGTCTGAAACTACAAAATCTTAATAATGTACGGAAATTGATTTGAGTAGGAGGTGTTGCTGCCTATTGCAGGAGCAGTTTTCATTCAAATTGGTTTCAAAATAATCAACAGCTTTCATTTATATTTGTCTTGATATTGAGACACTTGTATTTAATATTGTCCAAGGTCTTGGTCATGATTTCAATTTTTGGCTTAGTCGCTTAATTATTTCCATGACAACTCAATCACATGTCCTACAGGAGTGGCAGTAGACTGTATAAATAATATGGTAACAGTACATTAAATATTCTACCTTTGAAAACAGTCATGATAAAGTAGAGGATTTGTCTATTTCCGTGATGATTAACATCTACAAACACGCCTATGTTCTCCCATTCATAGAAGCTTAGGTAACTCATCAGCGACCTGTGTCTCTCAGTGACTAATGGAACAGTGATGATATGTTAATATGCAGAAATAATATTGTCTAAGATAGCTTATTATTCATCACAGTAGTGAACAATGAGCTGTTAGAGTCAGAGCTATATGCTTACACAGAAAGCACCTGCATACATCATGTATACGATTAACCGTTTCACTATGAAGTGATTCTGATTTCAAAGCTGATAAATAATGGATGAATCCACTTTTAGCTATGCCCCCCCCCCCCCTCTAGCTCTCTAGCTCGGCTCTGCTCACGCTATGCACGTGCATGTTGGAATCGACTGAACTTCCTGAATATCAACTTCCAGAAAACTACAGATAAGCTGTTGAACATATTGAAACTGATTTGACTGGGTGCTAATTTGACTATGGCAGTCAAATTAGTTTCAAAATATTCAACTGAATGTTTATTAAATAGTAATTGATTATGATGTCCAGCGACATCTGATTCGTTATGACGTCATATATTCGACTGACAGATTCCTCTATTATGCTGAAACAGTTTGACTGAATGTTTTGCTGTGAATGCCTTTAACACTGAAGTTTAATTAAAATTAAAATTTAAAGTTTAATGGTCAAAATTGGTCTAGAAAATCCATATGTACTTGTTTAGCGACGCATTTTCAGAATACGTTATCGAGCCAGGCAGTCCAGTGGTTTTAAAATGTTCAAAGATAATCTCTTGACCTGCAAATGTACATTCCCCAAGAGGACTGAGGTCATTTTCGGCCATCTTGTGTATTTAAAGACTTAAATGAAATTATTTTCAAAATATTTGCCGGAAGTAAATATACTATGCTATGTATATATCATCTAAAATGTGTAAATTGAATGTTTGAAGAAAATGAACTTCACTTATTACATACTGTATAGTACTTAACTGGCTCATCTCCAAAATCCCCCTACTCTGCAGACTCTTCCACCTAACCTTTCCTGCATAATTTATTTGATGAGTATAGCTGAGTATTTTTTATCACATAAATGTAATATTTGCTAATCTTCAGTATTTAGACATTTGGCTCGGTATATCACGCAGTGTGAAAAGAAGCTCACACCCATACAGACACTAACACCATTTCCACTAACTTAACTTCTGGCCTTGAATTACTATTAATCACCTATCACAATGTTCATGTATGGCATAAGCAATAACTCATACACACTAATGTACTGTTGAATGTCTTTAACCCTCAAGAAAATTTAAATTTGCAAGCCAAGCGAGGATTATTCTTTGAAAATTTAACACATTTTTCAGTGATAAATTTTCAAAAATAGTCTTCTTGGTCTGCAAATGGCCATTTCTCAAGGCCATTACAGAAGCCGTTTTGGCTGGCTCGAGTGTGAAAGTTAAAAGAATTTAATGTAAACGCAGTAAAATTATTTTAAAAGATTCAGCCACTGTTATGTTTACATTCTTCAAAATAAATGTTTCTCAATACTCTCAAAGACAATGGTTAATGCTATAAGACTTTACTAGCTCATAATGTATTCCCTCCTGTAGCTAATGGTTTTGTATAAAGGTGGTTTCTACAGCATTCTAGCAGGTCTTATAAATATCGGCTAGAGTCTGTATCTGGCTATGATGAATATGGGTGAAGCTACATTAATGTGTAGTAAGTAGTAACAGTAGAGATTCACCAGGTGATATTTTATATTCCTCTTTGTAATTTACCTTGATGCTTCTTCACTCAGTAAAGTAAGTGTATGGAAAGCCAATAAAGCTTTGTACTTTGCATCTTCTACAAGTAAACTTGTCCTCATTCCTATACTATAAATATTTGTATTAAGCAAACACACAGTTACACACACACACACACACACACACACACACACACACACACACACACACACACACACACACACACACACACACACACATGAACCATGCGTGCACATGCACACACTAATTGACATTTTAGTGCAGAATCGAAAAAGCAATTGTGGATAGATAAATAGAAATAAATCAGGTGGTCGCTGTAGAGCTTATAGAATTTATATTGTATTTTAACAAAATTTTACAGATAGAGCAAATAATTATTAATTATACTATTTTCGTTCGTGGACTGTCTCTAATAATTAAAGCAATGATTCATCATTGACGTGGGTTTGATCTCACTCGAGCTCATTCTATGCTTGGGGGAAGGGGGGGTTGGGAGGGGGGGGTGCGGGTCGGCATATTTTAACAATCTCTGATTGTCGTTCTTGATTCTATTGATTTTGCACAATTGAACCTCTTGAAAAAATGGCCATTGTGTCTGTTTTATATATTTATAACAATAAATGACTATAGGGAATCCTATAGTGTTAGTTACTGGCTACACTGATCAAACATGCATCATTTTTGATGGATTGTACAACATAATTACATGAGAGGCCGGATTATGTAAAAAAACAATGTTATGTAACATTGTTGTGGAACATATGAGGTGAGAAGTTCAGAGGCTGTCTGAAGCCAATACAATGCTGTGGTGGTGCTGATAGAATCTTTGGTATTAATCCTAGCTCACCACCCCACCCCACCCACCCCCACCCCACCCCACCCTCTCAGTAAGCCATATAATCTAGTATAGATGTCCTTGCCACTTAGCACTTGAAATGCCAGTATTTCAATTTCAAAACGTTGCTCTACACGAATGCTGTTGAATATTTTGAAACTAATTTTACTGGAACCTGTTGCTGCCAATCAAATTGCTTTCAAAAAAAGGTAAACAGACTATTGTGTACATCTTAAAGAATCTGTCCTCTCTGGTCTGTTAGCCCTTTCATGGTCAATTTTGGTCAAGAAGTTTTTCTCTTAGAAAATGTCCATTTGCAGGCCAAGGGACTAAATTTACCACTAAAATGACTGGCTCATTCCCAGAACCACTACAGAGGCTGTTTTTGGCCGACTTGACCATTAAAGGGTTAAACTGTTAGTCTCTTAATTCCAGTCAGTCCTATTGCTGGATTGGCCATTTCTTCCACAAGGCATCGGCTCTTAATGGCATGTGTTCTTACAACCACCTATCTTACTGTGCCAATATCTGGAGATCACACAAACCTATTTGGCTCTAGCAGTATTTATTTGCCTTCAGCACATATTGAGTGCTGATAGGGATGTGTGTGGGAGAATAATGTCAACAATGAATAGGAGTGTATTATTAACCCTTTAACACTCATATCAGCCAAAAATGGCTTCTGTAGTAGTCTTGAGAAATGTCCATTTGTGGACCAAGAGATTATTTTTTGAAAATTTACCACTGCAATGACAGGACAGTCAATCCAGTGGTAACATTTCAAAAACACCCTTCACTTGGTCTGCAAATGGACATTTTCTATGAGAAAATTTAATTTTCTTGAACAAATTCGAGTGTTAAAGGGTTAAGGGATGTTTCCATCTTGAACATGTGCTGTGCTCAGCTCTAGTCTACCATGCTTTGCTGATGAAGCTAGTAGCATTGAAAGCAGCAGTAGTATTAGCAGGTTGTAATGTGTATCTTTTCCCATCATCATGGCTTCCAGCTGTCAGCCTCTCCCTGTGTCTGTAACACAGACATATACACAAACACAAACAAAGATTCACCAGTTTCCTTTCACCATTAATGCTCAAGCCACACAAGAATGGCTTCAGTTGTAACCTTGTGAAATGTCCATTTTCCCAATCAAGAGATTTGTTAATGATTACCTAGAGAATGACTAAAACTAAGCAGGCATTTCTAGTTGTAAATATGCGAATTATATTCTTAAATTGCCCATGAAATGGACATCCTCAATGTGAATGTATATATTTTCTGTGCACATTTTCATAATCAATGGGTTACACTGACCATTTGACCACAGATGCTTAGTGTTTTAACTAGCTAAAAAACAGTCATGCTGATAGATGGTCAGTTTTAATTCCATTAGCCAGCAGCTGGTGCATGGGTATGGTGTATAGAGCTATAATCAGTGCATCAGATCTGTTAGCTCCTGTCTGAGAGAACTTGTTTCAGGGAACTTCCCAATATCAGCATCAATATGAACACAGGCTGTGACAGGCATCATCAATACTGTAAGATCATCTATTCTATTTAGCTCTTGATGCACTGAAGCAAAGCTAATATGACAGTTAACCTGTTAATGGCTGTACCAAGATAGTGTCCTCTATAGTTATAGCTCAATTAATCCTTGTCAGTTGTAGCAGGACATAGTCATTTGAAGGATGCAGAAACTTTTAAAGAGACCCACAAATGAGAATTATATTTCAATAAAAATGCCAAAAATAAAAGATTTTATCATGATATTTTATGAATTAAAATGAATTTAACATATTTTCACAAACTCTCACTGCTAAAATGGCGGCTAAAGTCATGAATTTTTACGTCATATAAAATTCACGGTACGATGTCATCGCATGAAGGGACCTTTCCGACATCAGTGTATTTTCTATACTGTTTAGCACAAGTGTGTCAAACTAGGAACACTTTTATATACTTTGACAATAATTTGCGTGAAATTGTTGTTACCAATGACAGCAACAGCATTTAGTCAAATTGTTATCAGAATAATTGGTAGGTAATCCGATTGCTACTTACTACAGATTTCATAAAAAATTTAATGAAAATGGTTGCTGCAACACTCAGTTTAAATATACTAAAATAATCATCATAGCTTTCATAGGAATCAGTTATCGAGCCAATCATTCCAGTGGTAAATTTTCAAAAATAGTCTCTTGGGCTGCAAATGGACAGTTCTCAGTGCAGAAGCCGTTCTTTGGTGATATGAGTGTTAAAGGGTTAAACGGTATTAATGTGAGCAATAAAACGGTAGATTATATCAATGTTCCTCATTGGGTTTGACAAATACACTGCATTGATCTACTCATGTAATTAACTTCACATTTACCTAGTAACCTCTCATTTATCAAGCAACTCCTCTGTTACCTAGCATGTGACATTTACCTGTCAACTATGCATTGAGAAGCAGATATCAATTGAGCGCAGACCTTGAAATATGTATTAAGCAGATAAATGTAACTGTGCAGAGGTATCACTAGCTTTTGTTTGCCTGTCTATAGATGGATTTTAACACTTTAAACATCACAATTGGTCAAGAAAGTTAAAATCCTTGCTTTGTGAATGGCCATTTGCAGGCCTGAGATGACCATTTTTGAAAATTTACCCCTGAAATGTCCCAGAAGTAAAACTTTAAAAGACGTCTTCTGGCATGCAAATTGCTGTTTCTCAAGACGACTGCAAAGGCTGGTTTTGGCCAGCCTGACCATTGAACTGTTAAATTAAAGTATTAAACTTGGCAGTATCAACCTTACAGACCAGATAGGACAAATTCTGTAACACTTAAAGGTATAATCTGTTACTAATAGTTTGATACTGGTGTAATGGAAAGCTAATACATCTATCATAAAAAAGATTATGTAGTATTTTGGTCAGAATTATATCAAAACCGTAAATTATTATATGTGCAGGTAGTATATCAGTATTAAGCATACCATAGTTCCTTCAGTAGAAATGGGAAAGTGAAGGTTTAGCATTACCTTAAAAGCGCTTTGACAGTAATTGCACTTGAGAGCTAGATGGCAAATGTGAATGCACCTCAGGCATGCATTACTGTGAGTTCCTGAGTTCATAACCATTTCAACACTACAGACCAGTATAATGTAAGCTGGATTATTGAATATTTTGAAACTAATAAGTGACTGAAAGCTGTTGCCTATGGCAGCAACTGACGTACCAGTCAAATCTGTTTCTAAATATTCAATAGCTTATCTGTATTGCTAGAAAGGGTCAATTGTGATAGACAAACAAGAAAGATAGAAAACATGTGTTCTAAAGCGCCATAGCTAGTAATTGAAGGACTGTGTACCCCTGGCTAACACTTGAAGGACTGTGGATTAGGGATGACCAGCTTGCTCAAACAGAAACTGGTGCACAATGTATTCTCCAGTGAAATTTGCATTGGTTACATTCGAATTCTGTTGTTATAAAGAAAGGCTAACATTAAATCTAATGTGACAAATTATCATTTCTGGACCAGCAGCAACTCATTTGTTTTCAAATTTATCTGAATTCAAGTGGGGGGACGCGGCTCGCCTTTGATTCTGTGATCAAATATTTATATCCGTCCCCAGGCCATCTGACTTATCGAAGATTCTTAGATTCATGCCAAAGTGTTTCTCTGGTCTTGTTGCTTGTTGCATCACTCTAGCTATAATACTTTCATAACTATAATCTGACTAAAACTTCTAACTAATATCTAACATTCATGTTTATACTATAAAAAAGTGGGCCGAAAAGTGAACCAATAAGTGATCTAAAGAGTGATCTCAAAAAGTAGATCCCGTTTGCACAAGACATGCAAATATATAGCATGCTCATCAACCCTCGCCTCAGCCAATCTTGGCCCGGCACACCATCATTCCTAACCCTGTGGTAGAAATCACTGATCTCATCTTGTTGACCGATCCGTGCACTCGAGCGCCATTATGACCTTTAACGGCCATAATGATTCAAGACTAATTCGTGCAGTGCCCTTTTCAACTATAACATCAATGGTACCTACCATCAGTAAATGTCCAGCCATTATGTCGACTGACCTTTGTTGTATGCCAACAAAGGCAACTGACGTAATGGCTGTGACCCCGGCTTTACCCTATAGCCCATCTCATCCTGAATTCGAAATCAGAATGCAGAGTAATCTTTTATATCCAAAAATCTGCACTTTGAATAATTCAGATTTTACAAAATGTTTAATTAATACATCGCATCATAATACCCGATACCATACAAACATGGAAATATAATTAAATCTGTCAATTACAACATGCATTCCAAGATGCAGTGCCATCCCAACGTTTTCACCAACTTTGATCTGTCAACCTCCACTTGCTACCTCTCCCCCCCCCCCAAGCACCAAACCCAATTTATATGTCATCTCGCAATCTGCAAGCATACAGGTAACTTAATAACAAATTTGTTTGAATTCCACCAAACAGTTTCTGAGGAGATAGCGTGATGGGCAGAACCTTTATATTTGAACTTTTGACCCACCTCCTAGCCCACAGGTGGTCGAAGACCAAGATAAATTTCATCTCTCAATCCGCAATGATATTGGCAGCCCACATAACAAATTTGGCTGAATTACATCAAAATGTTTTATAGGCGATAGCGAGATTGACAGACAGATGGACAGATGCAATAGCCATAACAAATCCACACAATTTTACAAACTTTGATCTTTTGACCCACCACCTGCTTCCACGGGGTCTAGAGTTGGCCTTTGGATCTCAACACCTGGCTCCACAGGGGCTGGAATTCAATATGAATCTCACAATCCACAATCATATGTCTAATTTGCAAAAGAAATGACTTGAGAGGCGAAAGCATGACACACACTTGGATGCACTGAGGCGATCGCAGTATCCCCAACTACTGATATTCAGAAATAGTAAAGTCTCTAATTTGTCCGTAAAGGAGAAACTTCAGCCGATGTCAAATATACAGCATCACTTCCTTGAGTGTAAGGTCCCTCTTGATATCAGATACAATTTTCAGCTGGTTGCAGTAACATAGTTTGTGGATGGGCATCACCTACCCATTTATCAGATTAAATCTTTGTGCATGAAAACTAGAATAAATTTGATTCGCTAGTGTTAATCCGATTATCCGACTGATCTTAGCAAATCCCTATATTGCATTCATTTTCATATGATAAAGAGAGTTCATTCTCAGGACCTGATCCAAGATTTAGGAGCCCTTAGATGCAGAGAATGTGCAGAATGCATCTGAGAGTGTGTTTATGAAATACCTGTCTCGAAGAGCTTGTTGTGCTTTGACTTTTGGTTCCGGCGCACAATGCCTTTATTATGCATTCAAAAGGTTCTGAATTCACAAGGACTGTTTATATTTCCAAGATATTTACCAGTCTTTCTTAGTGATTCTATTGTATTCAATTAATCCTTTGATATCTTATTATATTATAATAATAGTGGTTAAATAGTTGATACAGTCATCTAATTTTAAGTGTTTCCTGTAATTCAGGTATCATCAAGCTGTCGTAAGGTGTATCTGGATGGTACTGAGAGACGTGGTTCCCATAATGCAACCATTATTGCCAAATATGGGCATCATATGGCACAAGTATCGCTGCGAGTGTGGGTTCCAGAGGATCGGCTTGTCATTCAGTTGTCTGATAATAAACTGAGTCAGATTAAGCAGTGGCGAGCACCAAGAGGGAGGAAGCTGAAAAGCAGGTAAGGCTCCCTTTGTCCAATCATACACCGTAACTGACATGCAGATAATAATTGCCAGAAGTAACATGCTTTCATTTTAGGGTCTTAGTAAATGACTTTTGTTATTAGCTCACCAGGCCTGATAGGCCAAGTGAGCTTATGCCATGGTGTCTGTCCATCGGCCATCCTTTGTCCAACCGTCAAATTGCATCTCCTTAACGCTTGGACCAATTTCAACCAAATTTGGCGGGATGAATCCTATGCTGGTAAGCTCCAGAACTTCTATTCAGAATTTTGATTGCTCCATTTTTAGCTCACCTGGGTGGGCTTATGCAATCATGATTTGTGTGTCTGTCGTCTGTGTGTCATATATCAACAATTGTGGCACGTTTCGACATTTATTGATGGATTAAAACCAAATTTGGTAGCTATGTTGCGTTAGGCAATTTGGAGCCAGATTTTAGTTTGAGATGTGTGGCCACAGGGCATAATTTATTTGGTATCGCATCTCAATTTGCTACACATATTTAGGCAGTTGCTATACATTCTACAACATGCATAGCTGTATCTGCTATGCAAAGTTTGTACACGATTGCAAGTTATCATTGATTTTTTAAAGTTAGAACTATCATTAACCATTTCAACGACAAATCCCTGAAAAAGTAAATTCTTTACAATGTAAAGCATATTTTGTTGAATATTTTGAAATTAATATGGCTGGAAGCCATTGCTGCCTCATCCAGGCACATCAATTTCAAAATATTCAACATGTATCCTGCTCTGAGATTGAGATACAGGTAATTTATTAGTGAAAAAGTTAATTGCTATACATTTTTGTCGACAACTGTGCAATTTATAATTTGCATAGCAATAAATGCTATGCAAGTATCAAATTCTAAATTATGCCCTGGGCCACCATTATTTGGGATTCTATTGTTCTCGCTTATAGTCATTGTACTGTTGGCCTTCAAGATGACCAGTGCTACCCTGATAGCACATAAGTAGGAGTATAGTAGTTTGATTCTAATTGTATATTTCCTGGTAGTGGTGAAGTGTGCTAGGCTAGTTATTTCTATAACAGTTTGGCTGAAAATTATTGCTGGCTGAAGTAGCAACAACTTTCCTTCGAATTGTTTGCAAAATACTCAGAGAAAATTCAAGCATAACAAGCTAGAGTTTTGAAAACAATTTGTAATATAAATGTTTTCTGCAACAACTTTAAAACAAATCGTTCTCGATAATCAACACAACTTCCAATTTAATAATAATTTCTGTCTAAGGCAACAACTTTATTAAATTCTCAGAATCAGTGCCTTGCTTTCAATATCATTGGCTAATATGTTGCTTCCTATATCAGGTTAGCTACTGTATTTTTGGTACATGTGCTCTGTATTGTTCCTTCCTACGGAGATGAAAGTTTTCAGGTTTTTGCCTGAATTCAGGCTTTTAGAGAAACATTTCAGGTTGATCAAATTTTAGCTACTGTATCATGTATAAAATCAGTTTTCAGATTTTAAAACTTTTTCCCACTATTAGGACTTATAGGAGGTTAACGACTATCTTTGGTGCATGTGCCCTGTCTTGTTGCTTCCTGTAAGATGTTAATATAGGGATCCATTTCTAGCTGTCCTGCTCATTTCTAACTTTGCTGTGCTCATTTCTAACTTTGCTGTGCTCATTTCTAACTATCCTGTGCTCATTTCTAACTTTGCTGCGCTCATTTCTAACTTTGCTGCGCTCATTTCTAACTGCTGCGCTCATTTCTAACTTTGCTGCGCTCATTTCTAACTTGGCTGTGCTCATTTCTAACTATTCTGTGCTCATTTCTAACTTTGCTGCGCTCATTTCTAACTTTGCTGCGCTCATTTCTAACTTTGCTGCGCTCATTTCTAACTTTGCTGCGCCTGTTTCTAATTATGCTGCACTCATCTCTAACTATACTGCGTCTATTTCTAACTCTGCTGCGCCCATTTCTCACTATGCTGCACATTTCTAACTATGCTGCACATTTCTAACTCTGCTGCACATTTCTAAATCTGCTGCGCCCATTTCTCACTATGCTGCACATTTCTCACTATGCTGCACATTTCTCACTATGCTGCACATTTCTCACTATGCTGCACATTTCTCACTATGCTGCACATTTCTCACTATGCTGCACATTTCTAACTCTGCTGCACATTTCTAAATCTGCTGCGCCCATTTCTCACTATGCTGCACATTTCTCACTATGCTGCACATTTCTCACTATGCTGCACATTTCTCACTATGCTGCACATTTCTAACTCTGCTGCGCCCATTTCTAACTCTGCTGCGCCCATTTCTCACTATGCTGCACATTTCTCACTATGCTGCACATTTCTCACTATGCTGCGCCCATTTCTCACTATGCTGCACATTTCTCACTATGCTGCACATTTCTCACTATGCTGCACATTTCTAACTATGCTGCACATTTCTAACTCTGCTGCGCCCATTTCTCACTATGCTGCACATTTCTCACTATGCTGCACATTTCTCACTATGCTGCACATTTCTAACTATGCTGCGCCCATTTGAATTTTAACACTGAATTCTGAAGCCCAATTTCAAGCACTACAGATATAATTAATCTCTTGAATATTTTGAAACTAATTTATCTAGGAGCTCCTGGTGCCTATGTTTATTAAATTGTAAATTCACAACAGACATGTAATTCAAACTTACTTTTGGACCTTTGCTTTCGTTTTGAACCTACATTATTAGCTCACCTGGCCAGAGTGGCCAAGTGAGCTTATGCCATGGCAACCGTCCGTCATATGTCCAGCGTCCATCCGTCCGTCCATCCATCAACTTTTTCCTTTAAACGACTTCTTCTCAATAACCACTGGGCAGATTTCAATTATATTTGGCAGGAAGTATCCTTAGGGCATAGGGATCCAAGTTTGTTCAAACAAAGCCGATCGGGCGATTTGGCCGGTGGCCATCTTGGATTTTGGCCGATTTTAGGAAATGGCTTTAAAAATCTTCTCCGAAACCGCTTGGTGGATTGATTCAAAACTCACGAAATATATAGGGCAAGAGCTGAACCAAGTTTGTTCGAAGGAACTTGATTGGCCAAATGGTTTGGCGGTCATCTTGGATAACCTAGTTTTCGTGAAAACGACTTATTCTGCAGAACCACTGAACGGATCGGGCTGAAATTTGGGGGATATGATTATGGACTAAGGGCCATTAAAGTTTGTTCATGGGAAGTTGATAGGTAAAAACCATGGCCGCTGTGGACCAATCAAATTTTAGCGTGTTTGGCTGCCATATTCAATTTTTTTATTTGATGGATTTTGAAGCCGAAATTGGTTTTCTTAACTCAGCTTACTTGTCAGTCAGCTGTCGTATAGCGATAACCCCATCCGTCTTCTGTATGTCCATTCATCCATCTGTTTGTCCGTCACCAACAATGGCGGCTCATTTTGTTATTTCTTGACCGATTGACACCAAACTTGGTCACAATGTTAATGACGTCAAATGCCAGAGTTATCACTCCTTAAATATTTGCAGTCTCACTTTCATGGGGCAAATAATGGTTTGTTCCCACCGTCCATTGATTTATCACCATGTCAGATTTTATTGCCAAAACTAGATATTAAATTCCAATTAACAGATTAACCTTTCCAATACTGCAGAAATATTTAAGATATGTATTATGTGCTCTGACATCTATGCTCTTAAAAATATTTGAAATGTATTTGATTGAAAGTTGTTGCTGCCTTAGGCAGCAATGAAAGTTGTTGCTGCCTAAGGCAGCAATGAATCAGTCAAATTATTTTCTAAATCAACTCCAGCTCACCCTACCCCTGCTGCTAACTCGGTGATTCAGCCAGATGTGCATGTGTTAAATGGATTGTGTGGTGGTGGGGAATAACCTGCTATAAAGACCACCTACCTGCCTTTAGAGACCATTTTCTTCAAATTGTATTTAAACCTCTAGTAACCGTCTGACTGAGTTTTTGCAGACGACATTCCAATGGTTATATCGCTGAACCTGAAAAATATTTTGAAAACAATTGGACTGAAAGTTGTTGGTGGCTAAGCCGCCAATAACTTTCAGTCGAATTGTTTTCAAAATATTCAACAAGTCAAGAGCTTTTGAAAATTGGAATTATTGGCTGCACTGGCTTGCAGCAATGAGACAAGTTAAGAAACCAGCTGTTGTTAGCACTGATATCATCTATTTTCACTTAAAGGCCCACCTTGACTATAAAAGGCACCAGATGGCGCTGCTGTCACATCTATCAAAATCTAAACACCTTTCACATCTAGGTAGCATATTTTGAAAAATAAGGTATAAAACCCTTACAGATTTCTTAAATATTTGCACAGTACATTCTTGGTATAGCACTGGTACTGTCTTCTCGAAGAAATTGTTGGAAAATATTCATTTAAATGAGAATGAGCTAAAATAAACATTAGTACTGAATAAAATTTGAATTTAATGGGCGGAGCTAAAGCTGTGACATCAAATTGCTGGAAAATGCTCTCTGAATGATTTATGATTGTAAACAGCTGATAGCAGCCACGTGTATTATCCCACATGTATTATCCCTATCATGTGTGGAGAGAACATGCAGTAATAAATAAATAAATGCATTACCTTGATAAGAAGCAGGGTCTTATTGCCACCTATAGCTGCAAATAAGGCTGGTGTAAGCTGTTCGGCAGCAACAGCCTTCAGCAACAGTGTTTGCAAACTGTGTGCTAGTCTTTCTAATACTCGCTTTGTAACAATTAATCTTCTGATATCAGTGTGAACAAGTGTTGCAGAAAACTGTTGCTGCATTTGACAGTAACAGATGTCCTCATTACCATTTTCAAAATGACCACATTAAGAATACTACATGCATCTCTATCTAATAAAACTTGCTAATGCCGCAATACTGAGCTAAATGTATTGCTGGATAAATTGGCGTAACTGTCTGACTGCTGAATTTCTGCAGATTACATTTTCTATGGGGGTTAACTCTGGATTTTTGCTAAATATTTTGGAAACAATTTGACTAACATAGCCACCAACAACTTTCAGTCAAATTGTTTTCAAAATATTCAGCAGTTCCAGAGTTATTGTCAATTGAAATTATCGTCTGATGGCTTGCAGCAGTCAGACAGTTAATGATAAATTAATTAAATAAATCTTTTTGAAGGAGTATGTGAAAATACTGGTAGTACATGTGTATAGTGCTACTATGCATAGGGTGGATTGTCCTACTCTATAGTAAACCAGTCATCTAGGTATATAGAATAAGGTTGTGTACAACGGCCAGGTGTTGAGCTGTCATATGGTAGGCTATGTTGCTACTTATCATGCATGCGCCATAAGCGTCATCATAGAAGCTCCGCCTCATAGGGTATTAATTTCATCTCAACCCAGGGAGTGAGACTTGCAGCTTAAACATTGTTCAAAATCACTGATGCAAAAAAAACCAGTCCAGAGATTGTTGTCAATATTTCGAAAACTAAATCGTTTGACTGAACGTCATTGGAAGTGACACTGATGGATGTAAAACTTAAGTAAGATTAGTTGAAATGCCAATGTTCCATGTGAGCGATACAGGCCCATTGGGCCTCTTGTTTGATTGTGACAGCTAAGATGTGACAGACAACTAAGTTCTTTGATTATGACGTCAGATATTTGATTTTCAGATCTTCAGAGCATGTGCATTCTCTCATTCCTTCCTATTGGTGGATTGATTACTTTATCCTCGGTGCATGTGCACTATCTCCTTCCTGTTGGGGGATGTACATGTGACCAATAATGAGTTGACTATGATGAGTCATAAATATCATTTGCTGCTCTATTTCAGACATAAACGCAGTGGACTTCCATACCATGCTCAGAGCCCTCGCAAGCGTATGAAATGTCAGTTACGATTCCAGCAAGCATTGCTCGATGTCTACACACGGTTTATTATCAGCACACCTGATGGAGAGACAGACTACTTCAATGGCAACAAGGCATATTACCGAATCACAGATTTAGTTCAGAATCGCATTCGTGTGTCAGATCCAAGAATAGCAGAACTGCAAGGTCATGTAATCAGTGGCCAACAACTGGGTAGAACTGAGATACAGGTATGAGGTATTCATGGTCAGAACTGTGCTTAGAGTTTTCTCCTGGCTGTGAAGCAGAATGTTTATTGAATAATAAAGACATACAATTCCTATAACAGCGCTTAGGCCATCATCAATTAAATGTTCCTGACGAATTTAGCTACATCATTCATCACATAGTTGATTATGATGTCATCCTACACGCCACGTAGTTGATTATGGCATGATATGGTTGATGGATAAACTTGAATCCTCCATTAGAACCAAATCTAGGCACAGGGAACTTGTATATTCCAAACAAACCTAGGCACAGGGAACTTGTCTGTATCAAACAAACCTTGACCCAGGGAACTTGTCTATACCAAACAAACCTAGACACAATAGTTTATGCCATGAGTGAGCACTGTGATAATGTCACGCAATCGAGGATCAAGATCACTGTGACTTTGGTGTATAACGCATTTTTCAATGTTAACTTTTCGCATTTAGCAAAACCTCAGCTCTCAGCTATTCACGATTGGTTAACCCTATTAAAACTAAGCATGGATACTTTGTCAGCTATGGTGTTAGGAACCAGTGCAATTACATTGAGCTTGTAAGTCAAGGTCACTGACATTATTGCAACACAACTCTGGGTCCTCATGCTTATGTTTTTCTCATATTGTTCTGCACATCATCATTACTTTAAGAATTCGTCACTGATTAGGGATTTACATTGTCCAAATGCGTGCCAGGAGATGATCATTAGCTGATTTTGTGTTCAAGATCAAGTTCATGTTGAAGTTGGTACAATAATTATTTTCTTAATGCCTTAAGTGTTGTGTACACACTCGCTATCATACCTCACAGGAGATGAATTGTCACACGTTTAGTAGTTACGGTCAAAGGCCAACAGCCACTATGGTTTTATACTTGGTACAAAAATAAAGAAAAGCACCTTGTTTTATATTAGATCATCCTCATACCATGTTGCAACCACCCATGTAATCTGAGCTCCAATATCTGAGGAGGGCAGGCGAGATAGAATTCCACAGAATTGTGGTTTGTTGATGTTCTGGTCAAAGTTCTGGTTAAACCTTTTTTTTCAGAACCACACACTTGAGAGCATGTACATATGTCCATCAGTCAGACTCAGTTTTCGTAAATGGAAGAGGGTATTACATTTGCATCTGTCTGTCTGTCTGTCTCTGCCTGTCTGTCTCTGCCTGTCTGTCTCTGTCTGCCTGCCTGCCTGCCTGCATGCCTGTGTGTCCGGAGTTGTATCTAAAAAACTACGTATTAAATTATAACATGACAAAGGAGCTGTGTGTACATGTATGTGCCGCATGCATTTTCTGGAGTTCTCTGCCAGTATATGAATGAAACTTCATCCCTTGGTAAGTTCCATATATGACGAGGCAGAGGTCTATTATCATTCGAGATCGAAAGTTTAATGGTCAAGATCACTGGTTATATTATACTAATAAGCCAATTTAAATGTTGAGTAGTGTCATATATTGCGTGTGTAGTCATGGGGATTGTTACAGTTTTGAATAACTGTTGTTGAAGACTATCTATACCTTTATGGAATAGACTGACTAGTGTGAGGTAATTGAATATTTAGGTGGTATATGTTGTGCCTTCTACTTTGTCTTAATAATTACATTTTCTCAGATACTCTCACCAACTGGCAGTGTAATTGCGGCTAAAGAGGTCCGAGTTGGCAAGGACAAGGTTGCCTTGGATACACTGTTAGTCTCTATGGTAACAGGTATATCTCTGGAGATCAAGGAGAGTGCGATGATTCCTGGAGCTCTGACAGCCAATGCTCACATTCATGATCAACTGCAAGGCAAATATCAGGTATGTTCACTGGTGTATGATCAGTAACTATATACAGGTAGGCCTATGGTACGGTATACCATATAACTCATATAACCATACATGTACATAATAAAATATGACAAATTCATTACTGTGTGAGAAATATTCTCATAAAAATTTTTAATAGTGCAACTAAAATTTGACTGTTAGCCCTAAGCACTCGGATGTCAATATTCTATATTTTTCTGTGTCAATATCAATGAAACTGGTGTACATTTTTCAAGAATTCTCAACAATTGTCTACGATAGCACCATCTCCCACCAAATTTGTTGAAAAATGTACACCAGTTCGTCTTTTAATTTAATTTGAAAATTTAAAATTTTGACACCAGAGTCGTAAGGGAAACAGAGGTAGTGGTACAGAGGACAGCCATGATAAATACTTAGAGTAATACTATACTGTGCTTTTGATACCTAGTAACTACCGTTAAAACTCGACTAAAGGACGCAGTTTTTTGGTCAAAACACATGTACTAGAAGGGGGGTGCGTACTATATTCGAGAACATTCCTTCCGCACATTTTTGGGTCGAAATTTTTCTTAAAAAGTCACAGATTATACCACGGAAATTGAACTAAATGTTACCCTAGCCAATTCGCGCCGCCTGACGACTATGTTTAATGTATACTCCAAAAACACCAAGCGGAAGTGAAATTATTAAATTGGGGCGCCTAAATATTGCTTATTCTTTAATACATATCACTTATTACATCAAAATTAATCCAGAATTTGACATAAAATGGCGTCGAGAAAAGATACGTGTATAAATCACGTGATTCGCCTCCAATCGCAAAAGATCTTTATTCTAATTAGAGCGAGTACTCGGATATAAATATTCTGGACTCGGAACTCGGAAATTGCTATATATCATCATTGCGCGATAGGAACTGAATGTTCCCGTACCCGTTTGATAACCAACTCCCGTTAGCGCATAAGATTACACAGCGCCTCCAATCACAAAAGAGCCAGATAACCAACTCCCGTTAGCACATAAGATCACACAGCGCCTCCAAATGCAAAAGAGCCATTACAATATGTTTCTATCACGCGATTTCGATGTTTTCAAGGAGACATTTTATGCCAAAATTAGATTGATTTTGATGTAATAAACAATCTTTATTGAAGATACACGATATTTAGGCGGTCCTATTTAATAATTTCTCTAACATCATGATAATTTTTAGTCATGCATTAAACATGACCGGATTGATGGTTATTATTGATACCAATTTTCGATTTTTTAAAGGTACGTTTTTTCTAAATCTAACAGCGTCTTATACTTGAATACAAGAGTTTTTTGGGCGGATTTTGGTCAAATTTGGGACAGCGTCCTATATTCGAGGGCGGCCTTTAGTCGAGAAATTACGGTAACTCTTTTCACATTTATTTAGTTATTAAAAATAGTAAGCAGTGTGCTTAATGCTGTTTCTGAGTAATTGTGGCCATTCTTCAGAATTTACTTGACAAAACAATAGTGATTCTAATTTCTTTTATCAATTATGTAGTTTAACATAAAGGGCAACGTTAATCTGCAGCAGGCAACCTGAAAATGCATGAAATGGCATAATAGGTTGCCATATGGGCAACTAGATCATTTCATTTATTTCTAACGCTGGAAATGTTTTTCAAAATATAGCGGAACCTGTATCTAAAGATCATCCAGGGACCTTGCAAATAAGTCTTTATGAACAGGTAGTCATTCTTTAAAGGGCCAAATAAATTGTTTGTTTCGTTTTGGAATTGAAGAAAGTTATCTTGATATAGCGGTTGCATTTATTCAGAGGTGATGTTTAAAGTGTGACTATTTAACATATGTCCCATATAATTGGTATGAAACGAATATACTGCTGCTTCAGGAATAATAGTGATCAGCTAAACATTTAACCGTCAAGATTTATCAGGAAAATTTAATTTTTAGTTAGGTGAATGTTCCTTTGCAGGCCAAAAGATTATTTTTTTTAATTTTACAACTGGAATAATTCTTGGTAAGCGAGCCAGTAATTGCCAGTTGTAAAGTTTCTAAACAACTGCAAATGCATGTTTTGTCTGGTTTGACCATTAAAGAGTTAATCTTCTAAATCCTACACAAATATAAAAATGTGTGTGTTCTGAGCTCGGTTTGTAAACTATATAATTATATGATCACTTGACCCTTACAACACTACAAAACAAATGTAGCAAATTTAACAGCTAACCATTGCAGTCAAATTATTTTCAAAATTGTTAGCATCTCTAATTGCCGTGCATTGCTGAGCATAATTTCAACGTTGCAAAAAGCTGAAACGGTTCATGCACCAATGAAAGACAAGCAAACTCATCAGTTTATTGTTGTTATTTTCATTGACAGGAGGGTGTGATGAACGTTATGTTGAAGTTCTCGGATGGAACTACCTTTCCTCTTAAATATGTGCGACCAGACGATTACTACTTAGATATGACGACCCTCAATCATCATATCATCCGAATCTCACCATATGTGTCATATTCACAGCCTAGAGTGGTGGCAATAGGCGATGGTAATGGTGATATCGTGAAGGCGGTCTTGCGTTTAGGAGACGCGTGCTACAAGAAGAAAAGCCAACCACTCTCTCAGGCTCATGTTTATGTCAATGTTGATCTGACTTCGGATAAAAGTGGTACTGAGCATTTCCAAAGTGATGCCGTGTATAATCGAGCAAATGACCGCTGGAATTCTGGGGCAGGTCTCTCGGACAGAAAACGCTACCATAATGTTAAGTATGGTGGGAAGAAAACGGATCCTGAATTCCATTCTGAAACCAAACAGTCTGGTGAGATACAGTCCGATGCTGTATTTGCATACAGTACAATGGTAATACCTTTAAATGGTAAGGATTCAAGCGGGAGTCCCACTACTAGTCCACGTATGGAGGCTCAACAACAAGCTTTGAATGCTGGAATGTCACCTCTTGAAGTGGGTATGTATGTGCTGCTTGCAATCTTCTGTCTGGCCATCATGGTATTCATTGTAAACTGTGTCGTATTCGCGGTGCGGTATCGGCGCAAGCGTGTTCCTAAGGAAAACCAGGAAGTAGTCACTAATGCTAATGACTGGGTATGGATTGGTCGTGCCACACTTGAGCGTAGTGCAGTTTTAGATACACATTGTTCACAGGCGCTATTACTGAATCCAGATTTTAATGGTAATCACATGGATCAGCGTCGAAGAACCGACTCTGGAAGTAATCCCAGTAGTCGGTCCACAAGTCGACCCACCAGTGGTGTGGAAATCACTGATGATACAATTACTAGCTCGGCTTGTAGTAGTAATCGTAACAGCAGTGTCTCGATGTACAAAGGCTCGGAATGTAGCATCCGTATAACTACCAATCCATTGATGGATGGTGCGAATGCCACAGAGATGACAACATTCATGCCCAATAATAGCACAGGTCATCGGTTACCAGAACACATATACACTAACAGCACGACACAGCGTAATCGTCAGCATGGTCTCTCTGGCGAGTACAGCATGGCCTCGGTGCCGCAGCGCAGTCACAGCGCGCCACGATATCCCCACACTATGAATAATAATTACAACAACAATCTAAATGATAACTATCGGTATCGTGTGGGCACCATCCAGTCCGTAGATACAGACCCGGAGTGGGACTATGAAGCCATGGGATTATCATATGACCAGCTATTGGATTACTTTGATAACTTAAAAGAATCTACCGCTTAAATCTAAAGGATCTTTGAAAGACAATCTGTAAGAGTGTTATTTTATATAATGTTGAAGAATTCGGATACTTGGTGTGTATAGCCAATGGTAATAAGTTAAATGTGCCAAACAATCGTCGCCGAGAAATGTGAAAGCAATGTGTGCGCCAGCTGCTGATGACTGAGTAAGCCAAGCCCGATTAAAGTGCAATGATAAGGTCTTCCCTTGTAATCATGAAGTAGGATTTTGATGAAAATTGCTGGTAAAACTCTCCCAGCAAGTGTAATGTACCATGTTCCATATTACATACATGTGGCAGAATGCACTTACCATAGTTAACCCATTTCACCATGTTGTCTCAGAAACTGATTTCACATGAGCTAATTAGGAAACCTGGTGAATATTTTGAAAATAATTGGACTATAGTCATTGCTGTCTAACAGTCAAATTCTTTTCAAAATAGTCAACAATTTTATCTAACCTGTTGTATAGCTGATCTAGAACATATAGGATAAACTGACTTAGGTGAAGTGCATAAAACAACGGGTACATCTGGCCAGGTATATCATCGATAATTAAATTAATATTTAGGTCGCCATTATCACAGATAGTATATTGACAGAGAATTTGTCTCAATGTGCAAGGGAAGCAACTCTAATGTCTAAACACACCAAGGGAGATAATAAAATATAGTGCAAAAGGATACATTTTAATGATGATGATGAGTGATTATGACTTTTTATTAATCGCTCTGCGCCACACACAACACACAATTAATTATACATTCAATCCTGTCTCTAAAGACCACGTCATGCAGCCCTAAACAGTGCCACTAAAGGTGGCCATTTGGCATAAATTGCTTTTAGTGCCATATGATGGTGTTCCTTTAACCCTTCGAACCCAGAATTCCCAAAATCTAAATTTTATGGTAGCTAATCGGGCCAGCTGTTGAATGTTTTGAAACTAATTTCATTAGAACCCGTTGTTGCCATAAGCAATAATAGCTCCCAGTCAAATTAGCTTTGAAATATTCAACAGAATGTTTTGTAGAGGATTTTTTGTATTTGGACTTTCATGTTCAAAGAGTTAAAACATCCATCATGTGGCCCCAGCAGATAGACCTAGTTTATTGAGCAGGTGTTTGTATTATAATATTATAAAATTTATTATGGTAACTACTATTATTTAATATATAATTACTTAATTAATAACCACTATTGTAGTACAGTTATTAGTATTATTGGCTCACTTGAACTGAAGGGATGGAGCGTATGCCATCGTGATGGGCTTGCAATGTTTTCTTTAATAGACTACTAAAAGCCAAATCAAGAACCACTGCACTGATTACAACCAAATTTGACAGGAAATATCCTTTTTACATTCAGATCTTTGAATTTCAATGGTAAATCTTGTTGCGACTCGCATATAGTACAAGTCTGTCGGTCTGTCAAATTTTTTATATTTCAGACAAACCTTAAGTAATGCCTAGAACTTAAATTCCTATGTCTTGTGCCAAGGTATTTACATTTCTCACCTAAATTTTTACGTTTTCAGATCTAGTCTGACCTAAATGACATCATTTCTAGACAAGTCTCACAGTTCAGGTCAAAACTACTTGCCCAAAATCTTCGCATTTCTTTCACAAACGTACCTATTGTTGGAAAAAGTTTAGAATGTAATTTTTTCACATTCCCATTCAAATACCAGGTGAGTGGGTACAGGCCCATTATGCCTCTTGTTACTATAGAGCTATTGGTCTTACTGAGTTATTACTGATGGCATTGATGTTGTTCCTGTAAACATGAGTGCTAGTTAATATTCCACTTCTGTCTGCATCTGCGTACACACTCATGTATGTTGCATACTGATGTACATTCATGTGATATTACCACTGATGTTAACTGAAGTTATCTTTGTTGCGCTCAGAACAATTTGGGGAGATAATTCATTGTAGAAAATGTGCAAAATGTAAGGGAATGGTAACGCTGAATATTATGATGAGCGCAAGTCAAGTATTTGTGTGTCTAGTATACTAAAAAAACTCATTTCCCTATCTGGTGGTTTAAATTTTTACACTTGTATCCATATTTTATTAGATTGTGAACAGAAAAAGAATTTTTTGTTTGTTGTCGATTAACCGATCTCATTTTCACAGTAACCATACAAAAAACTGTTGAATATTTTGAAATTAGTTTTACTGGAAGCCTATTGCTGCCTCAGGCAGCAATGCTTCCAGTCAAATTAATTTCAAAATATTCAGCAGAGTAAGTTTAATATCATAAACAATTTCCTTTTTCAGGGATGTGTCAGTGAAAGGGTTAAACTGTTATATTTTCGAACCCTTTAACACTTGGAGCTCCAGGGTCTCAATTTCAAGACAAATATAGAGGAAAGCTGTTGAATATTTTAAAACTAATTTGACTGAAACGTCTTGCTGCAATAGGCTGTTAGGCAGCAACAGCTCCCAGTCAAATCAGTTTAAAGGTATTCAGCAGAATATTCCTAGCATCATAAAGCATCATTTTTGTTCCGTAAGGATTAAACTAAAAATCGTTGACAAATTAGAAATGTCTAGTATTATGCGTAATATTTTTAGTTGTCCGCTTTCACTTGATGCATCACAATCAGCTTTCAATAAGGCATGTATTATCTTTAACTTGTAGGTCAATATTTTCCTGCTATATTGAGTTATCTCCCTTGACAGTTTTAATTGGTACAGTGATTCTAACCTGGCAATGCGTTCAACGTTTCGCCAATTCATTCAGCGTTGCTAACCTATTCAGATTAGTGGATAATTTCTTACAGCTTTAATGTTTTACAAATATAGTCCTCTACAAGTAAATTAGTGTGTATAAAGTGCTAAGACAGGATTGGTTCTAAATATTACAAACACTTCTAGGAGATTCATCTGTCATGTCGATTCATTGTAAAATTAAGTATGTAGTCATAATTGTGCACATATATTACTAATTAAATTTTCTGTTAATATATGTTAAAATGAATGGAAGGAGAAGCTGTGAACGTGTGCGTGCGTGCGTGCGTGCGTGTGTGTGTGTGTGCATGCATGCTTGTGTGTGTGTGTGACATATGCGTGAGTGACGACCTCTGCATGTCATCTGTTTGCCAGCGAGGCGTGATCTCGCATCCTTTCAGCAAAAAACTCAAAATTTGTGCTAATTGTAGGTCCATTTGCAGGCAAAGTTAGAACTGTATTTGAAAATCTACTATTGTAATGACCATCGAGCCAGTCATCTGAGGTGTAAATTCTCAAAAATAGCATTTTTGGCCTGCAAATGAACAGTCCTCAAGATGACTGCAGAAAGCATTTTTTACTAGCTTGTTCATCCAAGGGTTGACCCTTTAACCCTCGAATTTGTTTAAGAAAATATCACTTTTCTCATAGAAAGTGTCCATATGCAGACCAAGACAAGACTATTTTTGAAAATTTACCACTGGAATGACTGGCTCTGTTATCGAGCCAGTCATTCCGGTTGTAATTCTTCAAAAATATTCCTTTCTTGGTCTGCAAATGGACATTTCTTAAGACAACTGTAGAAGCCGGCTTGAGTGTTAAAGGGTTAAATTGACTCTGGATTGAATTGCAAAAAATGACACTATTTTACTTTGAAGACTGATCATATCATGTACATGTTGTAAACTAGCCTATTTGAGACAAATGTTGCATTACGGCTTCCTGGCTAACAGCGTGAGTGTGTGAAAAGTTACTATGGATGTTCAGTGTGAACGCTTCCTAATACAGTGTTTGATCAAAAACCAACATTAATCAATCATTTCCAATCTGTCTTGCCGGTTGTCACCCTAACCTTTTTCTTAATCATTTATATCATTAAAAGCTTAACATCAAAAACATAGCGTGACAAAAATTCTCACATCTTCCGTAATGGATTTAAACATACAGAGAAATACTCACTTGTAAACTGATAAAATTTGTTTAAAGCATTTTACATTAAAACATCGGAAACTGATGTCTACCATTCTCAACCATTAGTGATAAAATACTCATTAGTCATGCTGATGTAGGGATGTTTTTCAAGCTATCATCAGCCATTTTATTTGCCAAGAAGCACTGATATATATGTGTAAAGCACTGCACTCAAATGTTAGCGCTAGAACTACGGCTATAAACATGTGCAAATCACTAGCTAAATCAGATTTTGTAGGAAACAAAGGCTACTAAACCATGTGAGTGCTGTATTTTATGCACAGGACAGCTAAGAAATAACGTAAAAGCCTTCGAAAATAAAGTAAAACCTAATCTTGAAATTTTTTGACTTAGTTTAATTGGAAGCCACTGCTGCCTAAGACAGCAATATCTTCCAATCAAATTAGGTCCAAAGTATTCAACAGAACATTTACTGTATTGTGTTTAATATTGTACTAACTATTGTAATGGTCAAGATATGTTACCAAGCATTACAATTTTTGCTCAGTGAATGTCCATTTGCAGGCCAAGAGAAGACTATTTTTTCAACTTTACACTTGGAATGAGTGGTTAGGTTATCGAGCCAGCCATTCTAGTGGTAACGGTTCAAAAATATTCGCTTGGTCTCCAAATGGACATTTCTCAATACCGCTGCAATGGTCTGTTTTGGACGGCTTGACCGGTATGGTTAAACACAGCAAACCAAATATCCCAAATACTTTGTATTCTATTGCAAATTGTATCAAACGAAATCTGGGAAAAAAGCTTTATGCATACATACAAAGACAATAGTCAAATTTGTGTTGCATTTGTCTTCATTAATGCTTCGCAGGGTTTTCTGTCATATCTGAACGGGTTTATGGCCCTTGAAAATTGGTATTTGGTGGAAATCTGGACCATATTTCATCTTACCATAAGCCTCATTTCAACAAACATAGAAATTGAGGAGATTCCTATTGCTTACGATACCTCATACTAATTAAAAATAACATGCATACATATAGGATCAGTTTCTGTTGTTTTCCATACATGACTATAGACATTATAAGGCATTGTAAAGGCAGTTTTAAATTTATATATTAAATACGCCAAAGCCTCTACATTGTTAAAGTGTACAAGGAGTCTCATTCATTACAATAGACCATCATTGTCATTACTATTGTTATTATTATTATTGTCAGTATTTATTATTGTGAAAGCAACGAAGCACACATTGATATATAATTGCTTACTTTAGTCAGATGTGCATTTATACAGTAAATTTGCATAGAAATATACTTTGCTACAAAAAAATTTGAATTAATTATGCTGTGAATTTAATGTGATATTGAAGAAAGTTGTTCAATCTACACCACACGCATGCATACAGATATACACACGCATATGCATGCATGCATTCACACACACGCATGCGCGCACACAATCACGCGCACGCACACTAATGATTACCTACTCATTCTTTGCATGAAATTAAGTCTTAATTTAGTGTCAGTGACAGTCAAAATAAAATTATGATAATTTCTTATTATGGCTTTTCAAATGACTTTATATTCACACACTTGTCTTTTACTACACCACAATGTAATAACTAATTGATTGATTGACTGATTGTTACTTTGTTTTATATCATTGTTAACTTGTTTCTTTTAAAACATTTGTGATGTATACATTTAGATTATTTTCTTAATAACTTACAAATATATTAAAGTTATCTTGAAGAAGCAAACAATGCAGATCTTGTGTAAGCTGCTTAAAACTTCTGACTGCTGAGGTTTTGCAGACAATATTTTCGAGGGGTTATATCTCTGGATCTGCTCAATATTTTGAAAACAAGGAATATTGTGTCAATGCTTAATAGTATGAACTTCCAAATTTTTGCTAAGCAATCAAATGATAAATATGAATATAAGATCTGCATTATTTATTGTTTCACGATAACTCTAAGGGTCTATTGTTCTGCTCTTCTGTTCGGAGATAAGGTTTCTCATATGTTTATTGGTCCATGTCTTGAGTAACAATAATTAGTTTAGGAAATAAATGGATCTTGCTCTGTCTCTCAAGTATATGACATCATAATCAATTACATCACACGTAGGCTGACGTTATAATCAAAATGCGTAATGAATGACGTATTGTCCATTAAGTGTACAATTTGTATGTCTACTATTCAATCAAAATTTGGTTGAATGTTTTGAAACTAATTTGACTAGGTAGCAACAGCATCCCGTCAAATTAGTTTCCAAATATTCAACAGCTCACTTGTATTGTTAGCTTGATTTTGGGATTCTAGGAGTTCAGACTTTGCTTGATCCCCAAGCGTGCAACGTGTGAATGGAGCTCAGCTGGAAATTGATGCTTCTACTGGCTGATGAAATTGTGAGAAACGTCATCTCAGAAGATCATTAGTTGGTGAGTCAGTCAGTCACAAAATCCTCTTTCGGGCAGTCGATTCAAGAGTTTGGTATACAGTAATTAAACTTAGGAGAAAGGTTACCAGGAATGTATCTGATAATTTTGGGGTCAAACGGTCAAGACCACGGCGACCATATCTTAAATGATTATTTTAATAACTATGTGCCTGAAAGATACATTTGTCAGTACCTGGTCCTATTGGATAGATCTTGACCAGATTTGGGTGAAACATTGCCCGTGAGTTCCCAAAAATGTGTGTAATGGATTTGGAGTCAAAATATCAAAGACCTTGTTGATAACTTGATTGGCTTGGTTATTGAGTCAGTCATGCCAGTGGTAAATTTAAAAAAACAGGCTGCGACTACAAGTGGACAACGTTTCTCAAGGCCAATACAAAAAACATTTCTGTCCATCTTGGCAATTAACCCGTAGCACACTGTCAAAATTGTCAAATTAAATTAAATTAAAAACGGATCTGGTGTTCATTTTTCAACAAAAAAGTCATAGACAGCGACATCGTCCACCAAAATTGTTGACAAATGTACACTAGTTTCTTTGTTACTGACACAGTAAAAGACAGAATATTGACATCACAGTGGTAAAGACTAAAGGACAGAATAGTCCTGTAATCATATAATTAGTTTTACTCAGACAATTTAATTATGAATAATGTTACTGAAATTTGTTATTAGCATTATAATGCTAATTTTATGCTTAGAACTCTGTGTCAGAAAATTATTATTATTATAATTACTATTATTATCAAGAACAAAATGTTACATGACAGATATGATGATGTTGCTTTGATTTGTACATTCTGATGGTACTCATTGTATTGTCCAATATTGTTACTAGATCTGTCTTTGTGATCATGTTGTTATTATTATGGTAATAATCAAATTAGTATTATTTTAATCCCTGCATGTAAATAGGTAGGGATTTATTGGTGCATTCGTGCTGCCATGCACACATGTGTGGAACTGTGGATAGGGGTGGGGGTTGAATAGGATCACACTATGTGTGTGCATCAGACACTAAATGTAATGCAACTTCAGATTTTAATCAAATTCTCTATTATGTGACGATGATGGTCTTGGCCAAATTCAAATTTATTGTTAATAGTTTAAGAGTCAAGTGCCAATGACTTGTGAGTCACATTATACTTGTTCAGGTGTTGGATTTAGCCTGCAGACCACTGCTAATTTATCTAAAGTTTCCATGTGTGTAATATTTGAAGCATCTTTTTAGTTTCTATCTGAAAGTTCAAGATCACATGAGCCGACTTAGCGCAATCTCAATTTGCATGAGTATTTTTATTATTATACACAATTTAGAGCTTTTGTAAGAAGAATGTATTTGTACTTTGTAATGTGTACAATTCTTTGTAAATAATATATTATATATATATATATATATATATACCTCATCGTTTTCAATATATTAACTATTATTATTATATTAAAATTATTAATATTATTATTATTACTATAAACAAAATTTTACAACAAAAACTATAAAACATGTTCAGTTTTGGACATGAAATATAGCTGTCACTCATTAGTAAATGGCCAGTTTGGCAGAAAAGAATCTCTACATATGTAAAAATATCTCTCAGTTTTAATTTTCTTAGACATATATAAATGTCTTATAGTTTGCTAAGCTTCGTTTCAGCTTTGCTGAGGGAGATAACTCAATCACACCTAAAATATATTCATTTACTGGAAGATAATAGCCTATCGAGTTATTCACCTGAGAGATCATGACACATCAGATTTCTATCATCCCAGCAAAGAAAGGTATTCAGTTTTTAACCCTTTAGCCCTCATATCAGCCAAAAACGGCTTCTGCAGTGGTCTCGAGAAATGTCCATGTGCAGACCAAGAGATTATTTTTGAAAATTTACCACTGGAATAACTGGCTCGATAACCGAGCCAGTCATTCCAGAAGTAAATTTTCAAAAACAATCCTTGTTCTGCACATGGACATCTTCTATGAGAAAATTGAAATTTTCTTGAAAGAATTCGAGTGTTAAAGTATTAATGGTTAAATATTAATCCTTTAGCACTCGAGCTGACCAAATACAGCTTCTGCAGTCGTCTTGTCACATGTATATTGGCAGACCACAGGAAGACTATCTTTGAAAATTTACCAATGGACTGACTGGCTCGGTTATCAAGCCAGTCATTCCAGTGATAAATTTTCAAAACTAATCCTCCCTTGGTCTGCAAATAGACATTTCTGAGAAAACTAATTTGAGGGTTATAGGGTTAATATATTCGAACTCTATTCAATGTAAGCATCCATGATTTAATTTTCAACCAATCAGAAAACCATGTCAATGGTAAGGTAACAAGAGACCTAAGGTGCTCACCAGGAAAATTAGCCCATTGTCATCGTTTAAATGTTTTGTTGGAAATATTCGGAAAATCCAAGGTGGCCACAGGAAAACTTGTATAAAAGTTCTGAGGTCTATCACCATAGTGATTTTGTATAGTTTCTAAAGCCTACATCCATGTAATACTTCCAGCCAAATTTATTGAAATTTCTCAAAGCGTTTAGGAATAGTAACGATTACAATTTCCAGTAAATTTTCCATAAAATCTAAGATTTTCAGCCAAAAAGTGACAAATCAAAATTCTGAATGGAAGTTCTATCACCATAGAATCCTTCCACTCAAATTTGGTTGAAACCGTGTGAAAATTTGAGACAAAAATTGTGAATGGATGTTCTACAGCAGTCACCATAGGATCCTTTCAGCCAAATTTTGGTGAAATCAGTCAAATTGGTAAGAAAGAGGACAACATTAAAACATTTTTGGTGGGTTTATCATAAAATCTAAGATTTACACACCGAAATTGACAAATCAAAATTCTGAATGGAAGTTTTAGAGCCTACGACAAAATGATCATTCTAGGTCAAATTTGGTTCAAATCAGTCAAACTGTTAAGGTGAATAAGTAATTTGACAATTTCCAGTAAATTTTTCATAAAATCTAAGACTCACCACAAAAATTAACCATTAAAAATTCTGAATAGAGGTTCTGGAGCCTACCACCATATAATCCTTCCAGACAAATTTGGTTGAAATCCACAAACCACTTAAGATGTGTTTTGACAATTTTCAGTAAATTTATCATAAAATCTATGATTTTAACCAAAGAATTGACCAATCAAACTCATGAATAGACATTGTGTAGCCTACCATGATAGGATCCTTCTAGCCAAATTTGTTTGAAATCTGTCAAGCAGCTAATGAGAAGAATTGTGACAATCTCAAGTAAATATTTCATAAAATCTATGATTTTTACCCAAAAATTGACCAATCAACATTCTGAATAGAAATTCTGAGGCTGACCAAACCAGGATCTTTCCAGCCAAGTTTGATTAAAATCAGTCAAGCGGTTAATAAGGATTAGGCTTTTAAAGAAAAAGTGGATACACAGACAGACGACGGAAGATAGGTGGTCGCCTTCCAGACCAGGTGGGCTAACAAAATTATGATAACCACCTCTGCCGTTTAAATGAATATATTTTGATTAAGATTATGAGTTACCTCCCTTAGCCACTGCGTGACTGAGGGTTCCTGAGAACACTGGTATTGTTATTAATGCTGTGCGGTGATAGAAGCACCTGTATCTGATTGACCTTTCTCACATCATTAGCTCACTGCCATCATTCATGTATACATTCATCAACATGAAAACAAGAAGTATGCGATATTTTGAATGGAAATTTAGTATTACTGCAGTAACGGTTTATTATTATTAATGTCGTTGGAAGTGTGTGTGTATAGTATTTTCCATCTGATATTTTAACAGAACAGGCTGCTATATTGATAAGACTAAATCCTGTTTAATGTCCACTGCTTCCAAGGGACACAACTCTCTCATAGACCGTGACCATCTATAGACAATGAAATAGATTTCTTGCGTAATTGACTTGTAAAAAGAATAAGCAATGTTGCCTTTGGCATCAATACTACTAAATGATTTAACCCTTTAATTCTTTTGTCATTAGTCAATGTCAGTTTGCAGGTCAAGAGAATAGTACTTTTAAAATTTTGTCACTCGAATGACTGGCTCGGTTATCAAGGCCGTTATTCCATTGACAAAATTGTGAAAATAGTCTTAGCAGGGCCCGAGACATTAGAGGACACTAGAGGAAGGTTCTGGTCAGCTTGACCATTAAATGGTTAACTGGTTGACTAAAGAGGGTAAGATTTAGGCAGGTGAATGTCAACGCATCTCATTTCATCTCCATAGCAGATTATTTATAAATCATTTTGAAATACTTCCCCTGGCACTTGTGAGCATTAACTATCTACTTGACACAAGGGAGATAATTCAGTGGATGGTACATGAGAAACCTAGTTTCTGAATCTGGGATCTATATTAGTATAATGTTTTAAGCATGCACAGATCGTTTCATGCCTGTACATGGTTATTCTCTGAACAGGGGTTATTTCCCTTGGTGCAGGGCAGCGGGACAGTAAACAATTTCTTTGTTTGATCATTATATAAACATGTCATGTTAAGCGATACAGTATGTAATAAATTGACATATTTCATTGAGGAACAGCTAGTCAAATTAAATTCATTGTCATTTTATTCATGCCTACAGCTAGTATCTATGGTTTTATCAATCCTTCCATGTCCAAGCCCACAAAAACCAGCCTTTGCAGGTGTCTTGAGAAATGTCCATTTACAGGCCAAGACTTAATTTATCACTGGAATGCCTGCCTCAATAACTGAGCCAGTCATTCCAGTGGTAAATTTTCAAAAATTTTCTTGCGCTTTATTTACTAAACAAAGGTGTTAAGTTTTCTTGACCATTAAAGGGTTAATAGTAATAATAAGTAATTAATTTGTGAATGGCTCCATTCTCTCTCCATTGCTGTACCTTGTCACCACGTTATTGATCAAGCTACACCTAGCCAGTCAACAATCATCTTGGTGACTTGTGTGCTGTTTAGAGGATCATCAACAAGTTCACCATCATGCTATTTTGGAGAGGTTAATACTGGTTAAAATGACACCATGTTGGTCAGTAGTAGTGACCATTCTCGTCTTGCCTGCCAAACAGAATGCGAGACATGTAGCACCTTTCCAAAGACGACAAAAGCTGTGATGACATCAACTTTATGCTTTTGTTAGGTTTTCTTTCTCATCCTATATTTTAGGATTGCATAATTCAATCGGAACCATGTTTGCCTATTTCAAGAGAAAGAAGCTTACTGACAGCAATGTCACTAGGTCAAAGGTCATGGTCATTTTGACCTTTGATCGCTGCTCCTACAAGTTATGGTGGTGGGTTACACTGTCATTTGGTCTTAATTTCAGGATTTCATCACACAATTGGAAGCAACCATAGACATGTTTGCCTATACCAAGAGAAAGTGTCTTACCGACGGGAATGTCAGTTGTCCGTCTGAACTCCGACCTTTTAGTGTTAAGTTTTTGTGATCAGTTCTTTTTGGCATTTTATTTCCAGGATTACATGACCAATTTTGAAAATTTCCACTTCATTTCAAACATAGATGAAAGCTGGTGTAATTTGAAAATAATGTGTCCATAAGCCGTTGTTGCCATAAGCAGTGATGTAGTGACAAATTTGAGGTGCTGGACGCAGGTGAATGAGTGCAGGGAGGGGTGATAATACTATTCCTATGGGATAGGTATGCGAGCATCATACCATATTTTACAAACAAGATAAACCATCATTTAATTCATGATGGGTTATGGTGACGACGACTATGACGTTAATGTCAGAAATCAATTCTTCATTACCTAGTTGGACTGGTGTATATTTTTGAAAACAATGTTGCTGAAAGCAACATTACTAACAGAAACTGAATCGAGAAATTTACTAATTCAGTCATTTAATGATTAATTAAAATTAATGTTGTTTTACCAAAATTTAAAAAAATGGTTTTGGTCATTAGATTTGAATACTGTACGATGCAATGTGCGCTAGTGATAAATTTTCCTAAAATTGTATTCTCTTGGCCTGTAAATGGGCATTCAATTTAGATTTTCTTGACCAAATTTGACCATTAAAGGTTAACCTTTCTAGTATTAAGCTCCAACAATTTCCACTTCATTTCAAACATAGATGAAAGCTGGTGTAATTTGAAAATAATGTGTCTATAAGCCATTGTTGCCATAAGCAGTGGTGCTGGGCACAGGTGAATGAGTGCGGGGAGGGGTGATATTACTATTCCTATGGGATAGGTGTGCAAGGTGCCTGAGCGAGTATCCAGTGTGACCAGGAAACGTTACACCACTGGCCATAAGCAACATCTCCTAGTCAACTTAATTTCAAAATGTTCAGAAGACTATTTCTTAAATTGTAAAAGAATAAGTTGTCTAAATCTTTGGAAAGTTTAACATGATCCACCATTAATTGTTATTATTATAGCAGGACAAGATATTCTGTGTATTGTGACCACGGGACTACAAGCTATTTCCATTATATGATGACTGCAACAAAAAGGCTCATTATAGACTGATCATGGCCCCATTTTCGTGACTGACATGGGCAGTGATCTTCACGAACTATGTTCGTACCTGGTTCCCTGTACACTTCATCTAGCTCATATAAGCCAGGTACCAGGCACAAACTAAGTCAGTGAGCCATGAACCAAGTCAGTCACGAAAATGCACCCCATGTTGATAGAGCTATTTCTTTATATGGTGATGACATTGTTATGGGCTAGATGGCCATTTGTAGTGATAAGAATAACAAGGGGACTTGAGTATATGTTGAACCACTAACTGGCTAAGTATAAGCAGTTTCTGTAATATGCTATTTATTATGGTATGGGCTATTCCCTCATATGATGCTAATACTGTATAGACACATACATGTTCTTATTTGCTGCTATTAAGTAAGCTCTATTTCCATGTTGTCTGGTAATAACCGTGATCAGTAAAGCCTGCTTTTATAGTGTCTACTCTATCCAGTGATGTCATCATATATTGTGTAGTTGCTATGTTGTGCCATACTCATTATGGCAACTTTTGTTAGAAAAGCTGGCAATAAAACCTGCTATATTTTAATTCTGGTGTTTCTATCTTCTTTTAGTACAGAAACAGACACCCCATTTCTAAGAGCTTTGTTAAAGCGCTATCCCTATTATGCATTCAACATGGTTTTTAAAGCCAGCTACAGTATGGAGCATAAACTGGCATCCGTTCCATCTCGACAATAGTCACCCGTTTCAATAATGGTTGATGGAGTAAAACCAAATGTGACAGATTGTTTGCTTAGGAACTGCCATTTTAGTTTGATATTTGTAGCTATCATTATTAGCTCAACTGAGCTTATGCCGTGCCCACCGTCCATCAAGTTTCTCTTTAAACGACTTCTCAAGAACCTTGGATGACCTTGTTTTCGAGAAAACGATTGTCGGGCCAAAATTTTGGAGATATGATTAAGGACTAAAGGCCGTTAAAGTTTGTTCATGCGAAGCTGATACATAAAAAACCTGACAGCCGTGGACCAGTAAAAATGTAGCGGGTTTCGCAGCCATTTTGTATTTTTAGCTCACCTGGCCCGAAATCTGTCATCCATCCATCGGTCAAATCACTTCTCCTTAACGGTTTGACCAATTTCAGTCAAATTTGGCTGGAAGGATACTTTGATCGTTCAATTTTTCCAGCGACCATCTTGGATGTTCCAAACATTTTCCAGAAATCCTTTAAAACGCTACTCTAATATTAATGTCCCAATTTCAATGAAATCCTGTGGGGGTACCCATCCACACTTTTAACAAGAATTTTGATTGGTAAATTTTTCCTGTGGCCATTTGGATGTTCTGCCCGGAAATCAGTTAAAAGTCTACTCATCAACCACTTGTCCGATTTCAAGCAAACTTGATTGTAAGAACCCTAGAGTGATATGCTTCAGCATTTGTATACAGAATTTGATTGGTAAATTTTTTCGGTGCCCATCTTGTTTTCAGGGGAATTTAAAGCTGAAATTAGTTTTATATAGGTGTTTGGGTATTCCGATTTCAAATTTGCCATTTTTATACCCCGCCAAAATATTTGGTGGGGTATTATGTAATGGCGCCGTCCGTCCGAGCAGGTGGGTGTGCATGCTGGCGACTGGTTTCCGGATGATAACTCTGTTACCTTTTGTCGGATCGCATTGAAACTTCATAGGGTGGTTGGCCTAGGTCTTGGGAAGAAAGCTATCGAAATCGACGATGATCTGAAATCCAAGATGGCCACCGGCGGCCATCTTGAAAATTGGTTTCCAGATGATAACTCTCTTACATTTTGTTGGATCGCATTGAAACTTCATATGGTGGTTGGACTAGGCTTGGGAAAGAAGCCTATCGAAATTGACAATGATCCGAAATCCAAAATGGCCACCAGCCACCGGTGCCCATCTTGAAAATTGGTTTCTGGATAACTCCATTATGGTATATCGGATCGCTTTGAAACTTCATAGTGGTTGGACTAGGTCTGGGGAAGAAACCTATCAAAGTCGATGATGATCCGAAATCCAAGATGGCCGCCAGCCACAGGTGGCCATCTTGAAAATTGGTTTCTGGATGATAACTCCGTTATCGTTTATCGGATCGCTATGAAACTTCATAGGGTGGTTCGACTACCTCTGGGGAAGAAACCTATTGCGATTCACAATGATCCGAAATCCAAGATGGCCATCAGCCACCGGTGGACATCTTGAAAATTGGTTTCCAGATGATAACTCCATTACCGTTTATCGGATCGCTTTTAAACTTCATAGGCTGGTTGGATTAGATCTGGGGAAGAAACCTATCGAAATTGACAATGATCTGCAATTCAAGATGGCCGCCAGCCACCATCTTGAAAATTGGTTTTCGAATGATAACTCTGTTCCAATTTATTGGATCGCTTTTAGTAGGGCAGATATGTGAAAAAGATGTTCCATCCTGGCAGAATGCAAGAAATTTGGCATATAGGTGGTTTACGGTATCCTGATCATAATTAGATGCAGTGCCACGTGATTCTACCAAGGGAACCCATTCAAAATGACGGATTCAAAATGGCCGCCTTCCCAGCGGAAAATTTACATTACTCAAGCTCTAGACGGAGTAGAGAGATAGGATTAATGTCAAATTAGGGGTTGCATGGGGCAATCGTTATAATTCTACTCACTACAATACTCTAAATATGTAAATATCAATCCTTTCATAGCGACCACCTGTGTTTGATATCAAAAGACGGTGGCTCTTTAAGATGTGTTATCTAAAAGATCCATCTCTTGAGAACAAAAGCAATATAGCATCTGGAAATAGTTTTAATTACTCGATTTCTTAATATCGAACCAAGTAATGGTCGTTATAGATACGTTCAATTATCCTATTAGAGTATGCAAGACTATACATGATGCTGTTGATTGTTGAATCAGGATTCACAGACGTCACACGCACTGTGCACCGCATGAGCACAACTGTGTACAAGGTAAGTTGGATTTATAGCATTTGCATCCGCCAGTGCAATTACTTTTGCAAGCACATTTCACGAGTTCCCGGCATGCCTTAGATGCGTCTGCAAGCAAACTCCATTGCGGTGACCAAGTGTCTCCATCTCTGACCCAACCCCAGTCAGCTGGCGATCGCGTTTTTGCATTTGCATTTGCATTGAGTGATTGGCCCCAAAGATGACCTGCCTGGAACGCAGCACGTTTGGTGTGTTGCAGCAGAGCTGCACTGGTCGGAGGAATGTTTTCTAGTTGCCTGTTGCCAAAAGCGAAAAGCCGTTTTCGTGCCTCATTAACCTTTGACAATGGTGATGTGCGTTTGTACAGTAGTACGACAAACCTCTCCAGCGTTTCCATGTCATTGTCACACAGACACCGGGCCATCAGACAGTCTCCTAAATATTGACTTGAATAGATCTGAAGTCCTCCAAACTTCCCATGCTGTCTTCTTGCCAATCCCACAAAATGCAGACAGTGTCACACCCAGAGAAAGCATGCATAAATAGCAGTCCTTGTGACGCTTCTGCACCCAAAACTGTTGCAATGCCATGAGCTGATACATAGCGGAAGGTCTTCCCATGGCCAAATGCGACCCAGAGATCACACACATGAAGAAAGTTTGCTGTCCGTATGGCTAGGACTACAACGTCTATATCTGTAGCATGAATCATTATTGTTCGATAACCTTGGTGATATGCATGGAAGGCGTGGAGCACCATCTGCTTCATCTTGAATGCATGGCGCGAGTTGTGAGACATGCTCTGGCCTCATCAGCACGTTTTCCTCACATGTTGTGACGAGTATCTTTCCTTCTAGTAGCTCGAATGACTCCAATGTATGTGCGAGAAAGGTGATGAGGCGTGTTTTGTTTACATCAACTCGTAGGATCGTTTTCCAATTTGGAGGGAGTCTTGTACTCGATGCAACATGGACAGCTTCACCATGTCCCCGTAATTCTCTAGCATGTGTCTTCAAGCTTCCCGCCTTATACACGTCCCATACAACATCCAATCTTTTAACCGTCTGTAGTTGTCTAGCAATGTGTGGGAGGAAGACGTGCTCTGCAAAATCTCCAAATGTGTTCACAACCACGTTTGATTTCTTGGGATCTAGATTATGCATCATAGCTGCTCCGTCAATGATCTTCACTTCAATCTCTGGACAATCAGCTGCATGAGCTACTAATGCTTCCAAACATCCCATCAGATCTGATTTGCTGCCTTGGCGCATTGCGTTGCTCTCAGCAAGTGATGGGGGCCATGGATGATTCTCATGCTCAAAGAATGAATCACGGTCTCCGTCTCTGGATTGGCAGGAAATGTACAGTCTAGAGAATAACTGTACATCTCTCTTCATTGCAACAAGCTTCTTGTTGGTTCTGGTACTCTTCCTCTGATTTGATTTGAACAAAGCCAAATTGTTCTTTTGGATTGGGTCATATACCGATTTTGATGATACAGATAGTCGATCTGCGACGAATGCGTGGTACTGTCTGATGCCTAGTTCTTCTGCTGTTCAGATCGCATTCACTAGACTCGGACATAATGACTTTGGTATCTAGAGTCACTAAGTCAAAACTGTCATCTAAAAATGGGTTTCCCATTTCCTCGATTGCATCAATAAGACAAATTGTGTTTAAAGCAAACAATTTCTGCTTACTCGGAATCTGCTCATGGTGACAGTTATCATTGGTATTTCTGTGTGTATGTTTCACTTCGTACTCGCTGATCATCCTTCCTATTTCTGGGCCTGGATATCATTGATATTTCTGTGTGTATGTTTCACTTCGTACTCGCTGATCATCCTTCCTATTTCTGGGCCTGACACCATCCATCGTTTCAAAGCAGCTTCATTTTCTGTGATTCCGATAATTCCACCATCGCCCTTCAGAATAGCATTTTGCTGCTCGTGGATTTGATCATGTGTCAAGGCTGAGAACTTGAGCCGTTTTCTGAGTAACGAAGTTTCCTTCAACAAATTTCAGCAGCAACAGTGCCCAGTCAAATCAGTTTCAAAATATTCAACAGAACATATATTAAATAGTAGACATGCAATTACTATTACTGGAGAAAATGTGTTGACCAATTGTTTTGAGTAGCGAAAACTTGTTTCTAAAATGTTCCGCCCGGAACATGTGTGTACATACGTTTAGCAATAATACTACTAATTTACAAATGTTACAACAACGACGACGACGATGACAATAATAATATATTTTTTCAGCATGTTTATCTATTTAGAGTATTGTAATGGGTAAAATCATAACCAGTGACCCAAGAAACCCTTAATTTGACATCAATTCCAGCCCTCTACTCCATCTAGAACTTGAGTAATGCAGATTTTCTGCTGGGAAGGCGGCCATTTTGAATCCGCCATTTTGAACGGGTTCCCTTGGTAGAATCACGTGGCACCGCATCTAATTATGTTCAGCATACCTAAACCACCTATATGCCAAATTTCATGCTTTCTGCCAGAATGGAACATCTTACCTCAAATTTGTTACATATCCGCCCCACTATTTGAAATATCATAGGGTGGTTGGACTAGGTCTGGAGAAAAAACCCATCGAAATTGACGATGATCCAAACTCCAAGATGGCCACCAGCCACGGGGCTGCCATCTTGAAAGTTGGGTTCTGGATGATATCTCCATTACCATTTATCGGATCACTTCCTAGGGTCGTTGGAATATGTCTGGTGAAGAAACTTATCGAAATATACGAATCCGAAATCCAATATGGCCGCCAGTCAGCGGCAGCCATCTTGAAAATTGGTTTCTGGATGATACCTCCTTGATCGTTTAACAGATCGCTTTGACACTTCATACGGATGAATGGTCTGATGGTTTTGAGGAAGAAATAAATATTTACTGAAAGCTCTCATTCATTGGTTTGTCATTATGGCGGGGTATTATGCGCCGTTTGCGGAGCTCTTGTTGAAACTCGCATAAATGATTTTTTGGCGATCTTGGATCTTTTTCATGCTAAAAGATCCCATATTAAAGCAATACGGAATTTAAAATGTCTTCTCAAGAACACAAACTTCATAAACATTTGGCAGGACGCATCATTACAGCAGAAACGATGGTCTCTTTGCTGGTGGCCATCTTGGATTTTGGCTGATTAGCTGGACTTTATGAAGTAAAACGAGCCATTGTGATGCCCTGCACATCGTCTGGTGGAGGGGTTGGCGTGGCAGCAGCATCCAATTTGCGTTTATCTCAACTTTTCTGTTTATATCTCATGTTTGATTAATCATATTGGACCCAAACTGGGACATGTCTTCTTATGACACAGCATCACACAATGATGTTGGGGTCACCGATGCCACACATGGCATCCGTCATCTATCCGTCAACTTTTGGTTAAAAATGCTACTTCTCATTAACCGCTTGGCAGATTTCAACTTACTTTGGCTGGAATGACCCTATGGGTTAGGCTTCAGAACTTGTATATAGAATTTCGATTGGTAAATTTTTGGGGGTGAAAATCTTAGATTTTATGAAAAATTTAGCGGTAATTGTCAAAACGCTACTCATTATTAACCGCTTGACGGATTTCAGATAGGTTCCAGAAGATGTAATCAAAATTTAAAATGGGTTGATTTTTTTATGAAAATCTAATTTTATGAAAAATTTACCGGAAGTTGTCAAAATGCATCTCTTCCATAACCGCTTCATGCATTTTATCCAAATTTGGCTGGACGGATTATATAGTGGTAAGCTCTTTTTTCAGAATTTTGACTTCGATTTTTTGGTGGCCATTTGAATTTTTTGAAAATTTCCTAGAACCATTTAAAACGCTACTCCTTAAAGTTCTTGTGTCCCATTAAATAAAGAACCTTTGCATGAGATACATTTTGATCTCTTCAATTTGCCAGCATGCAATGCCACAACTCCATAATCGTTGTAAATATTGGACACCCTATTCGTTGAGTCTGTCTGTACAAGCCAGAATTTCTCAAATAAAAAGATCCGGCCTGGCCTGCACGTGCAAATGGTCATTTGTCAGCCAACTTTGAAAACATAAGCATTTTCAGGGCAGTACATCGACACTCGACAGCCTGCAGTTCACTACTTTCAGCACAAGTTTGACATTTTCCAGGAGAAATTATGAGAAAGCTGATATACTTTGACAATAATTTGCGTGAGAATTGTTGCGCTCAATGACAGCAACAGCATTTAGCTAAATTATTATCATAATTAGTAGGTAATGCGATTGCTACTTGCTACAGATGTCATACAAATTTGAATGAAGTGTTGCCATAACAGCTTTCAGTCTATATATTCTAAAATAATCATCATAATTTTCAGTCGACACTCGCTAAGGATTTGAAGAGCAATTTGACTAAGTTGTTGATTCCTAAGGCACCAACAACATTGTTGAATTGTTAGCCACACGCACACAATCAACTGACTGTCAATATCCACTATGTAGGTAAAGTGAGTATTGGCCTCTAAACACTTTCTTGTTGGCTGAGTTTATGTCCTAAGTAGAATAACTACTAGAGTAGCACCCAAACAGCAAGAGTACCTACATGGGTACGTATTGGAGGCTACCCTCCTATCAACAAGGGTAAGTTGAGTAGGTCACATGTTTGCATTGAAATCAATGTAAATTAAACACATGGTAATTTACCCTAGGGTAACTGATTACATGCTGATCTACCATAGAAAACATACGCTAGTCAAGAATGAATGATTAACAAACAGTGTTGTCGTTTCGTTGACAGATTGTGCATCTGGTTGAAATGCATTGATCAAAGAAAGATGTAAACAGGCTAGCTCTGTTAAATATTTAGTTCGTGCAAGCAAATTGTATCTAGGCGTATACACATTTTACTTACGTAGATAGTAAGGACAGTTATTCATCAAACTTATTGGTGCCTTAGTAATCAACAACTTAGTCAAATTGGTCCTCAAATCTGCAGCGAGTGATGATTATTTTATAATATTTAGACCGAAAGGTTACAGCAACAATCTTTATTCAAATTTGTATCAAACCAAGTAGTTATCGCATTACCTACTAATTATTTTGACAATAATTTTACTGAATGCTGTTACTGATAACAACTTTCATGCAAATTATTGTCAAAGAATATGTTATCCCGTATTTAAATCCAAATGGGTCAAATGCTAATGGTCCAGGTGAGCGTTATTCGCCTTTAGGCCTCTTGTTGATAAGGTTATTGATAAGCCTTCTATATTTACTTTATGTTTGAAGTCAAGCTTCATAGTTCATTGTAATGTCGAGCTTTATGGTTTGTTCAAGGGACCTTGATTGGCCAAATGCTTCAGTCGCCATATTGGATGACCTACTTTTCACGAAAACAACTTCTCCAGAACCATTGAACGGATCGCGTCAAAATTTGGGAGATATGATTAAGGACTAAGTCTAAGGGCCATAAAAGTTTGTCAAAAAGTTGAATAGTCAAAAAGCCGCCGTGGGCCAATCAAAATGTAGCGTGTCTGCCGACCATATGGGATCTTTATTTGATGAAATTTGAAGCCAAAATTGGTTTTATATAGGGTTTTGGGTATACTGATTTAAAATTTGCCATTTTCGAAACTGTCGGATAAATGGTTTGGTGGCTATCTTGGATCTTTTTCCCACCAAAAGCTCCCATACTATTTAAAGCAATAAGAAATTTAAAATGTCCTCGAGAACCGCTGGGCCGATTTCAATTATATTTGGCAGAGATATAAATTTCTTTAAATGAAGGCGACTTGCCAATTTGGCCAGTGGCCATGTTTGATTTTGGCATATTTTTAGAAACGTCTTTAAAAAAAAATCTCGGAAACCAGTTGGGGGATTGCTTCAAAACTCATGAAAGATCATCTATTGCAATATCTAAACTAAGTTTGTTCAAGTGAACTTGACTGACCAAATACTTTGACGGACATCTTGGGTGAACTATTTTTCGCGAAAACGACCCATTGAATGTGCTCGGCGACCATATTGGATTTTATAATTTGATAAATATTGAAGCAAAAAATGCTTTGAAATACACTTTTAGGTATGCAGATTTTTAATTTGCATTTTTGAAACTGTCGGATAAATGGTTCGGTGACCATCTTGATCATTTTCCAGCCAAAAACTCCCATAGTAAAGCAATAGAAAATACAAATATTTTCTCGGACCACTAGGCCAATATCAATTTTATTTGGCAGGACGCATGTGTATGGAATAGAGACAAACATTTGTAAATGAAGCCGATAGGCGAATTTGAATGGCAGCCATTATGGATTTTGGCCCATTTCTAGAAATGTCTTTAAAATCTTCTCCGAAACCGCTTGGGGGGATCGATTCCAGGGCAACAGCTGAACCAAGTTTGTTCAAAGGAACTTGATTGGCCAAATTCTTCAGCTGCCATCTGGGATGACCTAGTATTTGCGAAAAATACTTATCCAGAACCGCTAAACGGATCGGGCTGAAATTTGGGAGATATGATTAGGCACTAAGGGCCACTAAAGTTTGTTCTACAATGCACTCGAGGGAGATGCTGACTCGCTTGATATAGTTGCTCCAGTGCCCTCAAATTCAAAACAATCATATCAGGGCATGTGCTAAATCTGGTGATTCTATCTTCTTGTATTCCAGAATTATGGCCAAAAACGTGTATTCAGGTATGCACTTCATGACCCCCCTCACCTAGATACTTGATACCTTGTCATGAACCGTATATAACTTCTAACCACCTATAACATGAATGGATGTGCCAGATTTGGTGATTCTACCTACTTTCATTTCCTATTGATGGCTCTTAGTGACCTTGTGGGGTAGATATTTGAACATTTGACCTCTAGCTACCGATAACCACAACAATATGAATGGATGTTATCAATTTGGTAATTCTACCTTCTTGCATTGCCGAGTTATCGCCGAAAATGTGTATTCAGGCATGCACTAAGTGAAACTGACCTCAATCGATCTAAAAATAGAGGCATGGATTCTTCGAAAATACACCTCTAATGTAAGGACCGGCCATCTTATTACGTCTGGTTGAGTTGGCTGGCAGCCATCTTGGAGTTTGCAATATTTTTAGAAATACATTTAAATCTTCAAAAATTGCTTGGCCGATTGAAGTTTGTTCAAGGGAACCTGATTGGTAGATTTGATTGGCAGCCCTCGTGCATGATCTAGTTTTCACAAATGGATCAGTCCAAAATTTTGGAAATATGATTAGGAACTAAGGGGCTTTTAAGCTTGGCCAATAGAAGTTGATACATACAAAAACATGCCTGCAATCGATCAATCAAAACTGAGAGTATATTAGTTTAGGAATTTTGACAGTAAAAATAGTCATGTATAGTTTTTGGTGGCTGCTGAAAACAAATGACATTTTCAAATCAGATTGATTAATCCTTTTGTTCAGACGAAGCAGATTGATCTATAATCCTCAGGGAATTGCTTCAAAGACTACTCATTAACCATTGTATTTCTTCCTGTAACTGGCCTTTCTACTTGAAAGGCCAATATTCCAGGTGAGACATACAGGGACTTTGCACAGCATTCTTATCCAAGTCATGGACACAGTCTGGAAAGCCTCATTCATGGTCAGATTCTTTGTGTGAAAATCTGAGCCAAATCAAATCGTTAGTTTTTTACACGCGCACACTACCCTCTTACAGCGTCAATGGTAGTTTAATAGACCTTTCCAGTTTATCCATCCATCTTATGACATTGTAAATCAATTACATGATGTCATAATCAATGATGTCATGAATGACGTAATTAAGTTCATCACGAATGCATAATTGGTGACGGACTAAAGCGTTGTTGTACGAATTGTATGTCTTTACTAGTTAATAAACATGCTGTTGAATATTAAGAAACTAATTTGACTAGGCCATTGGCAGCAACAGCACCCAGTCAAATTAGTTTTAAAATATTCAACAGTTTACCTGAATAGTTATCTGAAAATTGATAGGGTGCTCAGGGATCGATCGATTCCAACATGGGCAAAGTGTGGGTGGAGCTTAGCTAGAGATGGGCAGGGCATAGGTAAAACTGGATTCCTTCATTAAGTATGGATATACAAACTGCAGACACAGACAGGACATTAACAACCTACATAACCTGTTGATTAGTTCAATACCAACTTGCCTAGGAGCTGTTGCTGCATAAAGCTTAGCACATTCTTTCTCTTTGAGATGTAATCCTGTGTTGATGATAACTTATTGTTAACCTTTCAGTCTCAAATGTAGCTCTCTTCAGTAAGTATGACAAGCCATCGTGATTCAAACAAAGCAAAGGACAGACAGATGAATGTTGTAAAATTGGCACACATGCAATGTGATTTATACATGTTTAATATAAACAACAGTTTGATGTTCTTTATACAATAAAGCTGGTTTTGTAAGTGTAATAACTAACATGACACAGTATCTACATGTAGACTAGATGTAAGATATAATATCACTGTTCTTTAATTCATTTGTTTTTGTCACAATAGAATTGCTGTGTGAAACCTACAAAGAATGAATGCAAGCGACAGATGTCGCAGAGATGAATAAACTATCGACAGATCTGACAAAAAAGCACTGCCATCCCTGGAATGAGTATCTCAATTTAAAAGCAACTATACAACGAATTTGGATATATATATATATATATATATATATATATATATATATATAGGTATCTGGACAAATTAGATTCAAACTAGAATGCACAGTTGATGGCGTGCCATCACAAAACCTCCACGCTTTTACCAAAATTAAGGTCCTACATTCCCCATACACCTTCAACACCCTAGTTAGAGCCTAATGTACACATCGTCTCACTATCCGCAAACATGTGTAACTCGCATAACAAATTTGGTTGAATTCCACCAACGTTGATGTTGTGTCCACCACCCACCCCAACACACCCTGATGGTGAAGCCTAATGTAATCAGCTGTGCTTTCCGGAATCATATGGGCTACTCACATAAAATCTGGTTGAACCAAATTCCACTAAATGGTTTCAAAGGAGATGGCCAGATGGACGACCGGAATTCTAAACGTGTGTAGATATATATTCATCAGAATATCTGTACAAGAGGCCCCTGTATCCCTCACCTGGACCATAGGCATCTCAACTAGAATGGTCATTAACAATAAGTAACACTAATGAGTTGAGCAGGATTGTACCAAGAAAACAGAGGCCATGTTTCTTTATGTATCAACTTCTCTTGAACAAACTTTAATGGCCCTTAGTCATCAATATCATATCTCCAAAATTTCGGCCCAATCCGTTCAGTGGCTCGGGAGACGAAGTTGTGCCCTAAATATTTTATGACTTGAATCAATCGCTCAGTTTCGACGAAGATTTTGACATTTCTAAAAATCTGCCAAAATCCAAGATGGCCGCTGAACAAATTGGTTGAGTTTGAACAAACTTGAATCTCTACACCCTAAGGATGCTTCCTGCCAAATATAATTGAAATTGGCCCAGTAATTCTCGAGAAGACATTTTAAATTTCCCATTGCTTTAGTATGGGAGCTTTTGGCGGGAAAATGATCCCAGCTGGCCGCCAAACCATTAACCGACAGTTTTGAAAATTGCAAATTTGTGATCAGAATACCCCAAAACATATATAAAACCAATTTCAGCCTCAAAATCCATCAAATAAAAAAATCCAATATGGCCACCAAACATGCTGTATTTTGATTGGCCCACTGCGGCCATGTCTTTTGACGGATCAACTTCCCTTGAACAAAGTTTAATGGCCCTTAGTCCCTAATCATATCTGCCAAATTTCAGCCCGATCCCTTCAGAGGTTCCGGATAAGTAGTTTTCGCTAAAACTAGGTCAACCAAAATGGCCACCGAACCATTTGACCAATCCAGTTTCCTTGAACAAACTTGGTTCAGCTCTTGCCCTAGATCATATTTCATGGGGTTTGCTTCAATCCACCCAGTGGTTTATGATTAGATTTTTTAGACATTTCCTAAAATCGACCAAAATCCAAGATGGCCGCCAGCCAAATTCGCCGATCGGCTTCGTTTGAACAAACTTGGATCCCTATGCCCTAAGGATACTTCCTGCCAAATATAATTGAAATCGGCCCAGTGGTTCTTGAGAAGTTGTTTAAAGAAAAAAGTTGATGGACGGACGGACAGACGACGGATGGTCGCCATGGCATAAGCTCACTTGGCTCACAAAGAAAGTTATATTAGTGTGCATCAATCTCAGATAATATGGGTATATATTATATTTGGGACTGTTTGTCTGTCTACATCTACTACAGTTTGCGGAAACTTAATCCAATTCGCCTCAATGTTTAACACAAGCTTTCCTCATAAACAAGGACTTCCCATCCTTCCTTTTTATCCAGATGAAGAAAAATCTGATCTGGATCCATAAAGAATTCTGTATCAATGGACGGTATGAGAGTTGGTAATCTCTGGCTGTGTTTAGAATATCATATCCTTTAATTGTCAAGAATTTTCACAAAAATTGAAATTGTTCCTCAGTGTATGCCCATTTGCAGGCCAAGATAAGGCAATCTTTGAAAACGTATGACTGAAATGACTGGCTCGATTATCGAGCCAGTCATTCCAGTGGTAAATTTTCAAAAAATAGTCTTCCCTTTGTTTATAATTTATATTATAGTACATTATATATCCTTGGCATTGTACATAACATTGTTAATTTGTGTGTACATTATTACTTATCAAGTGCTACATACCCTGTATATCAAGTGGAGCGATTAAGTTGAAATATATATATTTATATCTCTGGCATAACAGGTGGTGTTCTTGTATGAAATCAGTATAATATCACGACCATAAAAATATAGTCATATCTGAACTGTAATGAAGCAGCACAAGTAGTCAAGTACGCTGTAACAGACATGTCAGAGGTGACTAGCATGTCCCACAGCATGGCCATCAATGGCATATGACTCAATCACACAATCTCCTCGTCTTAAGCTTGCACATATACTTATCACAATTGTCCGGATCAAGAATTACACAAAATATTGCATTTTACACTTTCATCCTAACAAAAAAATCACAACAAGTTAAGTACGCTACAATGTAGGAAATATTCTGTTGAATATTTTGAAACCCATTTGCTAGGAAGCAACAATGTCCCATCAAATTAGTTTCTCCCTACATTTAACACTGTACTGGATGTCAGTTTTGAGATACTGGAATATTACAGATGAAAGCATTTGACAAAGCATTGGTTCAGTCACCATCAAACCTGATCTAGAAGCCACCAGCTTTTGGTGAGCACAAGTTGTCACCATTGAGCCAGTTATTTTATTGTTAAATTTCCAAAAATCATCTCTCGGCCTGCAAGTGGATATTTCTCAATACCACTGCAAAAGACGATTTTTCATGGCTTGACCATTAAAGGACTAAAAGAGCACCTGCATTTAGTGACCACCTGCATTTAGTGGCCACCTGCATTTAGTGACCACCTGCATTTAGTGACCACCTGCATTTAGTGACCACCTGCACTTAGTGACCACCTGCATTTAGTGACCACCTGCATTTAGTGACCACCTGCATTTAGTGACCACCTATTAATGCTTCATAATGTGCAGTCTGTAAATATACATATTTGTTCATGAGTGCTGGACTTGTCTTGGTGTGGAAGCAGAGCCATAGGAATTGGAATGAGCAGCTAATGGTTCTACATTATCTGACGCAGTAATATCACGGAATATTAACCGACGTGGTGTTCGCTGAGGAGTTGACTCTTCGTCTTTTCCAAAATTAAGCAATCGAACAGCGATTATGAAACCAATGAGACCGAGTAACTGTAATCCAGCGAGGAAGTAGAAATAATAATCCAAATGGCATGCCTGACATATCCGGTTATGATCCGTGGCGCAGCGTACACGACAGTTGATATTACCGTGATCTGCGGCAAAGAACCACACATCAACGAATGCGAACACAGTTCCTGTTCCTAAGAAGCTCCCTATACCTAATGTGAAGAAGAAGAATCCCATGATGATTCCTTTCATGGAGCGTGGTGCTTTAGAATAGGCAAACTCCAAACCTGGCAAGAGAAAACACAAACTAAACTCTGTGATAAAAATTTCTCACAAAGAAACATGGTATTAAACATACACATTTGTTTAATCTAATAAGCACCTCATCAGACACTTAGGCACTTGAACATCTTAATCAGAAATCTACAGATAACATGCGTTCAAGGGACTTAATTTGAAACCTCTATCTCTATCGAGGATACCTACATTGGTACACATTTAGAAAGATTTGTAAATCAAGACTATTCCTATTTAATACAGATTTAACATCATTTATTGAGGATCTACTGTAGGAATGAGAAACAAGAAAGGTGAGATATTGCTGAAGTCTATGAGCCATTCACAGCAAAGACAATGCACCTTTCCAGAGTAATGAAATCATATGACATCATAATCAGCTAAGCAGTGTGTAGGATGACATCATAATCAGCTAAGCAGTGTGTAGGATGACGTCATAATCAGCTAAGCAGTGTGTAGGATGACGTCATAATCATTACGTCATAAATGATTCTATATGGACCGTCTTTAACTCTTGAAAGTCCAACACGTTGTAAGAATTGTATGTCTCTAATATTTAATAAACATGCTGTTGAATATTTTGAAACTAATTTGACTGGGCACTGTTGCTACCAAAGGCAGCAACAGCACCCAGTCAAATTAGTTTCAAAATATTCAACTAATTTGACTGGGCACTGTTGCTGCCATAGGCAGCAACAGCACCCAGTCAAATTAGTTTCAAAATATTCAACAGCTTACCTGTATAGTTTTCTGGAAATTGATAGTCAGGGAGTTCAGAGATCGATCGATCCCAACATGAGCGACGTGTGGGTGGAGCTTAGCTAGAGAGGGGTGAGGCATAGCTAAAAATGGAAAGGTCAATTTCCTTAATTAAGGGCACCTTGACCTTTTGACATCATAATCAATATGGGCCTTCAAAGTCTAACATAAACGGAGACGGGGCAAAGCAATTAATTAATAAAATAAATACACAATAATAATAAATAAAAATTATGCTTTATTGTTTGCATATTTTCGAATTTCTTAATAGTAAATTTCAACCACAGAAAGTAATTCTCGTCAATTTTTCATGAGAATCACGGAGTGACATCATCATGTGAATGATTGTTGTGGTATGATGTCACTGTGTGAATACTGTGTGGTTGATAATTTTTAGGCGACAACAGCTCATTCAAATTTGTTCAAGAAAATTTAGATTTTCTCAGAAAATGTACTCTTGTGCCTCATGAGAAATGTTTTTGAAAATTTACCACTCATTCCAGTGGTATATCTTTAAAAATAGTCTTCTCTTGGTTGGCAAATGTACATTTTTAAGACCACTACAGAGTACATTTCTGGATTGTATGAGTATTAAAGGGCTAATGAGATGCAAGAGGAACACTAGTGTTTGTTAACCTATAACTTGGATAACAACAACGTAATCAGGAAGAATTGAAAACGAGTAAAGAAGCCCGACGCTTGGATATTTTTGTAAATCCAGAAGTCTGAATGGTCTGACTGTTTTTTCAGCCCCTTATATACCCTCTTGGGGCGTAACCTATAGATTGGTCGGGACATGGCCATATATGGGTAATCAGGTTGGGGTTTACCGGTTCAGCTAGCTGCCATTTTTGGCGGTTGTGGTGGGTTTGGCGGGTTTTTTTTTTTTTTTTGGTGGTTGTGGTGGTTTTTGGCGGCTTAACACTTTTTGGCGGTTGTGCTATGTTGAAGTCGCCTGGGAATTTTTTTTGGTGGTTGTGGGTAATTTTCTGGCTCTTTATGGCGGTTGTGTCCATTTTGGCGGTTTGGTGAAAAGAATTTGTATGCGCTTTTTTCTAGTGGTTTTGGCATTTTTAAATACCCGTTCTGGTGGTATTTTGGCGTTTTTTAATATATTTTTGGCAGTTTTTGGGTGAAAGATAACCCTTGTTTGTGGCGGGTTTTCATGGCGGATTGGTGTAATTTTGCCCTGTAGATGATGGGGGTAGACCTACGTAGTCATTACTGTTTTGGATGGTTCAGACTTATGGCGTTTCGTTTCTTGAGTGGAACTCATCAGAGGCGCATGGCGGTATGCTGTTGGGTTGGGTTTTGTCCATACCCATATGCTATGTCATTTAGAAGTTACGTTTTTTTACGTATTTCAAGGATGGCGAAGACTAGGTGATGGGAGATGTATGTATGAAAGATAAAAAATAAATAATAAGGAAGAAGATTGATATATACTGGTGAGTATTGACTTTGTTGTTTGTCATTTTTAATTTAAAAAATGCTATGAATATAGAGTAGATGAAAGTCTTAACAGATAAATGAAGATTGAAAAACTGCTGAGAAGATCTTTGTGAAATTGGTGACATGGGCATGAGCTGATATATGTTCACCTTCCCGCTACTGCATGTGTAGATGCCGGCATCTTACATAAGATTTGATTTTGGTGACATGCACTTTGATGCGCTCGTCGATGAAACTTTTTATTAGTTCTGTCGGGCATCCTATACCACTGATGATTGGTTTCCCTTGTATAAGTCTATTGGACAAAGGCTTGGGTTTCAGCCCAACGGTTTCAGAACCACACATGGGTAACCTATACTCAGATCTCCAGGCCTTCTTCAGGCCAATACGCCTAAAACACCTTTTCACACCAAGCCCGCACCCACCACACACATTAATCCTACAAAGGAGCACCACCCTGGCCACACAACCGATGCAGCCTCCAACTTCCTTCCAGAATACCATCAACAACAGATTTTTACCTTCTCCCTAAAATCCATAAGAAAAAACTTATACCAGGGAGACCAATCATCAGCGGTATAGGATGCCCGAAAGAACTAATAAACAGTTTCATCGACGAGTACATCAAAGTGCATGTCACCAAAATCAAATCTTATGTAAGAGACATAACAGACCTTATTAACAGAGTAGAGGGCTATGGACATACTGCTACAGGGACCCTCCTCATCACAATGGACGTTACCTCGCTGTACACAAACATCACGAACAATGAGGGCCACAGAGCAGTAGCAAAATTCCCCCAGAAACATGGACTCCCAGGGGACCTCTCAATAAGAGGCCTCCTCAATCTTCTAAAACTAGTCTTAGAATGCAACAATTTTGAGTTCAATGGCGACCATGGAATCTTCAACAGAACACGTATCTTTCCTGGACACCATGGTCAGAAACAGTGATGGCCACATGATCACATTTGATCTATACACAAAGCCCACAGACACACATGGATATCTCCACTACTATTCAGCACACCCATCAAACTGCAAGGACTCATCCCCGTACGGCCAATTTCTGAGACTAAGGCGCATCTGCACCGATCTGGATGATTACGACAGGAACAGCCTAGCCCTACTAGGCCATTTCACCAACAGGGGCTATCCACACCAGACTCTGGATACTGCCAGAACAAAGGCCCGCTCCAAACTCAGGGATGATCTCCTACACCCACCCCCAAAATCACACACTGGCCTGACTCAAGCAAAACCAGCCTATGTAGGCAAAACTCTACGCACCTTCAAAATATGCATCCAAGAACACCTACGTTCCATCATGAATCTCTACACGAACGAGAGATACGACATTACCGTATCCAGACACTTCAATAAAGCTGGACATTCTAGAATCAACATGCAATTCAGAATAATACGGGTGCTCTCCTCAGACCCTGAGGATGAAACCTCCACCAAATGGAGGAAACAGAAGGAGTGCCACTGGATACACCAGCTCCACACAATGGAGCCCATAGGGTAAAGGTCACTCACTTCCCTGGGTCAACTCGCTCACAAAAATTGGACACACTCAGTACGTCGTTATTACCCTCCAAACTATAACTTGGATCGAACGGATCTGATGTCCAGCTTCAGAACTGTATTGGACACAGTTTCCGTTTCCTCTAATCTGAAAACATGTGTGGCCTAATCTAAATCCATGGACTTGACAATCCACGTGATAACATCATACGATGAATTTTAAGTTCATGACTATAACCAAAATTTAACTCATGCCAACACCTACGGATTGACTCAGCTTTGCACTGTACAAATCTTTTTATAATGTGCCAGGAATGCTAGGTGGGGCATGTTTAAAGTGTCAATACCTACACCCATCAAAGCATTAACGAAATCTTAAATTTATTGATAACATTACGTTACTGGTAGTGCTTAACATTGCCTATCTTAACATATCATAACAGCTTTTAGACGCAATCGAAGTTGCCAAAGCTGTAATTACAAAACTCGGCTTGCTGAGATGGCTGATATTATACATTATTAATGCCAGAAGGAACTATTTTATACATTTTTACTAAGTCCTTCCCAATAGTGAAGGAGTACAACAGGCAGAATTTGTAATATGTGACATTATCCGACTGTACATAATTGAATTCGACCTAGGCATGTATAAATCTATCAGGAACTAGTCTCTAATATAGATTCACACCAGAATAACTAAATCTAAAACAGTTGTTTTATTTACTATTGTTTTAGGCTTTAATTTTTGTCCGCCTGAATTGCCAAGGTCACGTACAATGTCAATTCACCTTTTCATAGTACCCACCCATCATATGACGTCATAATGAACTGCGTGATGTGTACAATGACATCATAATGAATGATGTCGATAAGTACGTCACGAACCCATATTTGAAGACGGTCTATGCGTTGTTGTACAAATTGTTTGCTTTTACTATTTAATAAATATTCTGTTGAATATTTTGAAACAATTTGACTGGGCGCTGTTGCTGCCATAGGCAGCAACAGCACCCAGTGAAATTAGCTACAAAATATTCACCAGCTTCCCTGTAGTTTTCAGGAAATTGATAGCTAGGGCATTTGGTTAAGGATCAAGCCCAACACGGCGAGGTGTGGGTGGAGCTTTGCTAGTGATGGGCGGGGTATAGCTAAAAATGGAAAGGTCCATTCACTATCCTCAATTCAGTCACCGGCGGATATATTGCTTCAGTTACATGGGCTTTTTTCAGACTGGCATGTGGTATATATAGCAGGCTTAATTTATGTACGTATTTATGTAAATTTAAACCTAGGTTGTACGCTACACTTTTTTTAGAGTACAGATTTACACCCCTCTTTATACTTACACTACTAACACTTTCTGCCGACTTTAGTGCGCTTTGTGAATCTGGCCCCAAGTCTTGTTCAAATCACCAATACCCACTATCTTAATGATCAGCTGCTAAATACACACATGAATTGCTACATTTACTTTATTATCACTGATTAATTTGTGACATTGTACCTGCTACGCTTGCAAACACCTCACTGACACCAAGCAGAGCGTACTGCGGGATCTGCCAGAACACACTCATATCTGCTGCCTGGTAATACGATTCACCTAGTAACACAAAAATAGGTATCATCATTTCATCAACTAACCCAATTTATGTCAAATTAATTATTAACTTGATTTCTTCAAATTTACAGGTAGATGTACATTTTGAAAATAATTTCACGGGAAGAGCTGTCAGATTAGGTTCAAAATATAGTAAGAAAGCAACAAAACACATGATTTTAAGCAAAATACAACTCCCCTTGCAAGGCAAGAGATTATCTTTGAAATTGTACAACTGGAATGATTGGCTCAGTTATTGAGCCAGTCATTCCAGTGGTGAAGCTTAAAAAATAGTCATCTTGTAGGCCTATGGTGTGAGCTCATTGTCAGTTACATTTTTGGACAGAAATTTGTTAATGATTTGCAATGCAAACTAGCCATCTTTCTGCATATTCTCGCTAAAGTATATGCCATTTGAACTATTTTTTATTGGTGTTGCAACATTATCAGGTTTTAGCGAGTGCTTACGCAAGGTCTCGTGATTAAATTCCATATTTACACACCAACTAAAAAACAAACACTGAAAGCTGTTGTGCAGAAAATGTCATACAGCAATCTTCTGTGTTTGAATAACCCTCCAATAGTTTGGAGCACCCGCAACAAGTGGTACAAGTTAAAAAATCTACACAACTAAAATTGTTCTTACTGGGGAGAAGGCACATAAAATACAAGTTGGCAAATGATGATATATAATAATAAGGGCCTCTGACGCTCACCTGGCCCATTAGCATTTGAAGCATTTGCATTTAAATATATGTGATTCGCTACATAAAACAAGATTGGAAAAAAATTTCAGAGGAAAAATCTACGAATCAAAATTCTGAAAGCAAGGTCTAGAGCCTATGATCATAAGATCCGTTTGGCCATATTTGCTTGAAATCAGTTAAGTTGACAAGCAGAAGAAGCGACTTGACAATTTAAGGTAAATTTGTCATAAAATCTAAGATTTTCACCAAAAAAATAGGTCAATCAAAGTTCTGAATGGAGGTTCTGGAGCCTACCACCAGAGAACTCATCTAACCAAATTTGGCGGAAATATGTCAAGCACCTATGGAGAAGTAGCATTTTGACCATTTCCGGTTAATTTTTCATAGAATCTCAGATTTTCACCCAAAAAATTGATGAATAAGAATTCTGAATGGAAGTTCTAGAGCTCATCACCACACGATCCATTCAGCCAAATTTGGTTGAAATCGCTCTGAATGGTAAGGAGTAGAAGCAATTTGACAATTTCCGGTACATTTTTCATAAAATCTAAGATTTTCACCCAAAAAATTAATGTCTCAAAATTCCAAATGGAAGTTCTAGAGCCTATGACAATAGGATCCTTTCAGCCAAATATGGTTAAAATCGTTCAGAATGGTAAGAAGAAGCAAATTGACAATTTCAGGTACATTTTTCATAAAATCTAAGACATTGACCCAAAAATTTTATGAATCAAGTCTGAATACACGTTCTGGAGCATACCTCCATAAGGTCCTTTCAGCCAAATTCGGTTGAAATCGCTCAGAATGGTAAGGAGAAGTAATTTGAGAATTTCCGGTACATTTTTCATAAAATTTAAGATTTTCACCCAAAAAATTGATGAATCAAAATTCTGAATGGCAGTTCTGGAATCTACGACCATAGGGTACTTCCAGCCAAATTTGTTTGAAATTGGCCAAGTGGTTAATGAGGAGTAGTGTTTTAAAGCAAAAGTTGATGGATGGATGATGGATGGACCACGGACGGTTGCTACAGCATAAGCTCACTTGGTCCTTCGGGCCAGGTGAGCTAAAAACCATTAAAGCAGAACAAGTAATAATTATTAGCAACCAATTAAAAGAGAACTAGACATAGATACAGTAAGAAATAATATGCAGAGTCAAGAGCATGTTTAAAAGTTATCACAGGTGATACTTTCAATATATACATATTGCATAGTATTAGCCTAGAGGAAATCCTGCATTGTTGAAGGATTTATTTTCACAGTAAGACAGAGCCTTTTCTAATGGCCCTTTCGATTGGGCCAGTGTTGTCAACACTAGTGTTGGGTTGAATTCGCTTGCACGAGTTTAGCAGAGTTCAATAACAATTGTGATAATTCAGGTTCTGGGCCTCTTGGTATTGACACAGTAAAGGCCCATAACGTGCATTACCGGCATCGTTGGCGTGACATGATTACAGCGTCATAATTGAATCAATGTGACATCACAACAAGAGTGGTGCAGAACTCGTGCCAACAAATTTTTGCAAAAACATCATAATCATGCCCTGGCATAAACCCAACACTAGCCTAATCGAAAGTGCTCTAAGTTAGTCAACAGTTGCGTAACGTTAGGAAGCACTTCATAGTGGGATAACTTAGTGGCTTCATCTTTACATGCTGGACAAGTGTCCAATTTGTTTGAGAGACACATTAGTGTGTGTGTTTTAGGAAAATCCTAAGCGCCAAAGAATTTGACCAGTATGTCATGATTATGACGTCATTTATTCAATAGCGGCTTTTCTTGATAAAAAACAGGAGGCCCAAGGGGCCTGTATCGCTCGCCTGGCCCATAGGCATTTCAACTAGAATGCTCTTTATCAACAAGATGGCCACCAAACCATTTATCCGACAGTTTCAAAAATTGGAAATTTGAGATCAGAATACCCCAAAACACATAAAACCAATTTCACTTCAAGAGTATACTTACCTCCCTAATACTTTTGAATATTGCTAAATATTGGCTTTCACTCAATAAACACTCAGATTTAAAACAGTTAGGTGCCCCTACTGGGCAGGGAGTCAGAGCGTAGTCTGGCGGATGCCAGCCCCACCACCGCGCATGCGCAGACTAGCACTTCCTCTTTGCTAGATTATTGGCAAAGAGAACACACATGTTTTTTGAGTCATAAGCTTTTCTTGCTCTTTAACGTTTTTATTGGTGTTATTTTGGAAGTGATAAGACCTGATTTGGATGGCGGGAGGATACACTTCGCCACAGGAGGACGTTGGACCTTTAAATCAGGTGACTTCTAGTAAAATTAGCGAGTTTTCTTCCCGGTGTATTGTGTTTCCGGGACTCGCGTTTACCGTGATAAGCGCCTTAGTTAGTTGGTTTAGGTCAACTCGGTGCTACCTAGGACTAATTTCTCTTTCTGTTTCTGTCCACAGGTCTGTATGACGCTAGGTTGTGACGTCACAGTTGCAGAGAGTTAGTTTTCTCTCCACCATGGTTCCATTTCCTACTAACACTGTTAGGTTATCTAACCAAATGAAAAAATTATGTCCAGTGAGTTGGAGGCCTGGTATAAAGGTCTTCTCACTTTGCCCTCTTGATCCAATTCCTTCCCCATGAGGTGGAGAGAGTTAAGAGGCGTGCAGATGGTGGAGTTTTCCGGTTCGTCACGTTGGATGGTTTGTCTATACAAAGTGTCAGGTATCTAGTTATTGATAATGTGGTGATGTTAATTATTGTAAACAAACAAAGGGAGATAATTAACATTTTTGCCAGAAAAGAGTTATCTATATGTATCTGATGGTTGTGTAGTCAACTTATACATTCAGCATACAATTCGTCCTTGCACTTGGATGTTTTGTTGGGATCGAATTTTTCCTGTCACGGGATTAATGACGTCATAATCAGCTGGCTATGTATTTATTAGCAATTCAAGCGCTATGCTGGTTTTTGATTTATATTGATCTTTATGATCGTTTTCCTTCTCTTTGAGTTGGATTGAGTTTCTAAGCTTAACTAGTTGCTCATACTCCTTGTCCTTTGCCCTGTTTCAGGGACCGGGTTGCGCGTCCTGTGGACGTTTTATGCATGTAAAGTTCTGGCCGCATCTGTGTTATCGATGTAGCCCTTGTGGTCCATTGATTAATTGTGACATATGTAAGCACTGGGGGGGCGAGTTAATGTCCGAATTCTTGTGCTGCTTACAGGCGACGGACAAGGTGGTAGAGGAGGAGAAGAAGAAGAAGCGGAAACGAGAGGTTGTAAGTAGGAAGGGTAAGGGGAAGGTCTCGTCCGCGGTGGATATGGAGACCTTCCGGACCGAGATGTTGGGAGAGATGAAGAGGACAATAAAAGATTTGGTTCCAGGGTTGCTTCGTGGCATGCTTCCTGGACCAGATCCTTTATTGTCCTCATCATCGGCTTCGGAGCAGGTAATCCCCGCCTCTGGATCGATTTTCCTTAGTCCGCTTCCGTTGTCCGACGATTCAGAGGTGGCCCCATTAGAGGGGGCGTTCCACGACCCTGGCAGCAGGCTTATTGCCGCGCCGATAGGGGACCGTGGACGGTTGTCGCTGGAACCCGCGGGCTGCTTATCAGTCCAGGGGTATCCGCACGCCGCGGTGGCCAGTACCTCCTATGGCACCGTTCCTGGTCAGCCCGGGTTAGCTCTCTTTGCTGACCCGGGGTCTAATCTTTCTGACCAGGGTGATGAGGATTACCTGCTAGGGTCGCCGTCTGACGACGTGGACATGGATGAAGACGTTTGTGCACCCCTCGCGGGGAATACAGGCGCTTTTTTCCACGGTATTACTCACCCTGGAGTAAGGTCCGCGGTTCAGGTGGTGGCCCAGGGCGCTGCTGATGGCCAGCGGTACCGCATACCTCGGCTTGCCGAGAGTGTAGCTGGTGCTGGCCGGGCCCGTGGTGGGGCTATATATACCCCGCGCTCTACCGCGGTGCCTGCTCCTGGTCAAACCAGTGATATTCTCATGCCGGTGCTGTCAGGCCCGCATGTTTTCCCTGGCTTGCCAGGTGTATCAGCGTACCCGCCGTCAAGCTCTACTGCTTGCGCTCAGGAGGAAGACGAAGGACCCCGTCTTGTAGAGCGCTCGCAGTTAGCCACGGAGGAGGATTGGTATGACGCTTGCCAGTGGTTGGTGAGTGTTAGGCCTGATCTGCCCGTGGAGCAGTCGGCTAGCCACCGTGTTCACACGCCGTGGTTAGCTGGGAAACCAACTGCTAACGCTATGCCTTCTCTGCCGCTGGCGGAGCATGTCGTTGACATGTTCAAGGCGGCGGAGTCGTCCATTAACACGAGTGGACGTCTCGCGAAGGCCCCTCGCGAGGTGGCCAGGCGTTGTCGCATCGTGCCCCTGGACTACCAGCGGTACGGTGTGGTACCCAAGCCCAGCGTGGATGACCGCGCGGCTTTGGGTGAGGATACGCGGCCAGGCTCCCGTTCTGACGCGGGGGTCTTGTGCGCGAACGCGTTGCGTTCGGCGAATACCGCGTTGCGTGATGCGGAGGAGAGTGGGAGGGCTTCGATTGCCGCTCTGTCCCACGTCTCCCAGCTGTTACAGGGGGTAGTAACGGCATCCGCATCGCGCCAGCCAGGCCCGCTCGCGGTCCAGCGAACCATCCAGGATGGTATTAACCTGGCGCTGGACTGTGTGACGCGGGCGGTGACCAGGAGTGTCCGGGCAAGACGCACATTTGCCCTGGACAATCTGTGCCCGTCTCAGGACCTGTATAATAGGCTACTCCATACGCCTATGACGGGTCCTGGTCTTTTTGGTGGTGAGGGATGTCGCCACCTCCAGGAGACGGTCACCCTGGTGAATAACCAGAGGGCGCTGCGCGAACAGTTTGAGGTGCTGCGTCGTGCTAACGTTCGCGCCGCGGCCCCTGCGTATCGTCCCCTGCAGGCTCGAGGTGGTGCTGGCCAAGTCAGAGGCCAGCCGCCGTCGCAGCGCCGGCCTCGGCCGCGTGCGATTCGGCCAGCAGTGAGGGGGGCGCAGGCTCCTCAGCCGCCGTCTGCCAGGCAGCCGCCCGTGCACCGAGGTGCGCGCGGGGCGGGGCGGGTCGCGCGAGGATCTGGGCGTGGTTATCGTTCCTGACAGGGCGCTTACCGCGGTAAGGACCACGCCGGTGTGTATGGCGACAGAGACAGTGCCGCTCTTGCATGCCTTGTGTCCACCGCGGTCCCTAGGTGGACCGGTGGGAGGCCGGCTAGCCGACCACATGCAAGAGTGGGAACGGTTAACTCAGGACCGTTTAGTCTTGCGATGGCTTTCCGTGGGGTATCATCCAGAGTGGATGACAGGCCCGCCGTCGCGACTGTCTCTGGTGCCAGTCTGGACTCCCATTCCGAGAGATCCAGATCAAAGGTTGTGTATCGAGGAGGAGATAAATTCCCTCGTACAAAAAGGAGCTATTCAGCCGGCACAAAGGTGTCCGGGCTTCTATTCAACCCTGTTCTTGGTAACAAAACGCACCGGTGGGTGGAGACCGATTCTCAACCTCAAGCCATTGAACAAGTTCATCGAGACGCCCAGTTTCAAGATGGAAACGGTGCGCTCGGTGTTGGCGGGGTTGGAGAGGGGGATGTGGACGGCGTCGATAGATTTGAAGGACGCTTATTTCCACATCCCCATCCACAGGAGTTTCTGTCGCTTCCTGAGATTTGCATTCCAGGGCAGACAGTGGGAATTCAGGGTGTTGCCCTTCGGAATTTCCACGGCTCCTCGGGTTTTCACCCGTGTGGTTCTTGCGATCACAGCATACCTCCGCAGGAGAAGCATAGCAGTCCACACGTACATAGACGACTGGCTGTTGAAAGCGCACACCCGGGAAAGTTTGTCCGCCAATCTGGAGATTGTTTTGAAAATTCTCACAGACTTGGGCTGGATGATCAATTTCCCAAAATCAGAGCTGACTCCATCCCAGAAGTTTGTTTACCTGGGGATGTTCTTCGATCTGGAGACAGGATATGTTTATCCTACTCAGGAGAGAGTTCAAATACTCATCTCGTTGATTCAGTCAGTGTGCGACAGTCGTCATGTCCTGGCACGGGTTTACTTGAGAATGCTGGGGTTGATGGTTTCGTTGGAACCAGTCATTCCTCAGGCCGCCTTACGCAGGCGGCCGATCCAGTTGTTTCTCATGACACAATGGACCCAGAGTACAGGTTCGCTGGACTCGAATGTGTCAGTGTTGGCGCCTCTGATTCACCACCTGCAATGGTGGTTGAATACAGAGAATCTCTTGCCGGGGGTTTTGCTAACCCCTCCCCACCCTCAGGTGGCTGTGTATACAGATGCATCGATGGAGGGCTGGGGAGCTTGCCTGGAAGAATCCACGATATCAGGGCTTTGGAATCTGGAACAGTCACAGGAACATATAAATCTACTGGAGCTAAGAGCAGTAGTCCTGGGCCTGGAACATTTCTTACAGAAAGTTCAGGGCAAGATTGTTCTTATTCGTTCAGACAACTCAACAGTTGTGACTTACATAAACCGCCAGGGCGGAACGAAGTCGCCCAGTCTCTGTATGATGACATGGAAACTGCTTTGTTGGTGTCTGGATCACCAGATTACCTTGAAAGCAGTTCATATTCCGGGAAGGTTAAACCTGCTAGCAGACTCATTGAGCCGAAGGATGAGTGTTTTACCCACGGAATGGCAACTAAATCAATGTGTGGCGGATCGTCTGTTCGACCATTGGGGGAAACCCAACATCGATTTGTTCGCAATGAAGAAGAATGCGAAGATGACGACGTACGTCTCTCCGATTCCGGATCCAAGCGCTTTCGCAACAGATGCGTTAGCTATCAGCTGGGGGAGAATGTATGCATACGCATTCCCTCCAGCAATCCTGATTCCAAAAATTCTTCAGAAAATCAGACAAGAGGAATGCCAAGTGCTTCTGATCGCCCCGGATTGGCCAAGCCGATCATGGTATACGGATCTGCTGGACCTTCTGGTCTGCAATCCGGTTCCTCTGCCTCTGATGGACGATATTATCTTCCAGGGCAAGGCCCTTCACAACAATCCGTCAATGTTCAGATTGACTGCGTGGATGTTGTCAAGGAATCTAGAATTAAGGAGGGCTTTTCTGAGCAAGCAGCCATGTTTATGGCCAAAGCCAGGAGGGGGTCAACCTCCAGAGCATATAATTATAAAATCAACAGATTTGCAGAATGGTGCTCAAAAAGATGTATTGATCCAATGGATTCATCTATTCAAGTAGTAGCTGATTTCCTCTGTCACCTCTATGATGCCTATAGCCTCAAGCCTAACTCTATTGCTGGTTATAAGTCAGCATTAATGTCTGTTATTCCTTGCTTGGCTAAGAGGGGAAGTGATGAAGTAAATACATTGAATGTATTAATTAAAGGCATGGGCAATCTAAGACCAAGGAATCCTCCTGTGATTCCGTCTTGGAGTTTATCGCTAGTGCTTCAAGTACTAGGTGATAAGCCTTTTGAACCACTTAGTTCCATTTCTATGAAACTATTAACACTGAAGACTGTGTTTTTAATTGCTGCGGCCTCGGCTAGGCGTAGGAGTGAGATTCATGCCTTATCAGCCGAGGATGACCGTTTTGTGGTTTCAGGGGAAGGCCTTAAGCTGCTACCTAGGATTAATTTCTTGGCTAAAAATCAGTCGTTGAAATATCCAGGTCAACCTATTATTTTGCCTGCTTTAACTAGATATGATCCTAATTCTAAAGCATGGTGTCCCGTCCGGGCGCTGCGCCGGTACAAACAACGTACGGCGGCATGGCGCACCGACCAGTCAGCGTTATGGTTGTCATATATTGAACCCCATGGGAGGGCTTCTAAGGACACCATTTCCAGGTGGATTGTGGAATGCATTCAGTTTTGCCATAAATCCGCCACCGGGAAGCAGGTTGACGTGGCCAAGGCTCACAGTGTCCGCGGCGTAGTGACATCCACGGCCCTATTTAATGGGGTCCCTGTGGATGATATTATGTCGGTGGCTCAGTGGCACTGTGAGTCAAGTTTTACAGACCATTATCTCCGTGACACCTCTAATCCTCTCGCCTTGTCGGTTTTGAAAAAATAAATCGGTTTATATTTTTTGAGGTGATTTCCTCATTACTTATATATATCACAATTAATTTGTGGAAACACCCACTTTTTTGGGCCTGCATCAGTCTTTACCGATGGGAAGATGATGTCAGCAGCCATTTTCAACAAGGTCAGTCTTGTTCATGTGTTGTCCATTGTTGATTGTATTGTCACGATTACCCGTTATTAATATGGTGATGGTTTGTGTATTTGTGTGGTTCATTGTTGAGAGTTACGAAAATGGAGTTTTTTCGTCTCTGTCCTGTAGTACATGGCACTTGTACGTAGAGAGCGTATAGGACATTGAGGTCAGTCGACTCTTCCTCCCAGGAAGGAGGGGGGGGGGGAGCGCATATGACATTCGGTCATCTCTCATACATCGGTGATGTTATCCGATGGTTAGTCAAATCCTGACTGTTTTTTCTTACAGTTTCAGAAGTTTAAGTGCCTTAAACGCAGAAAAGCGTATAGGGATGAGCTGGTCTTTTGACCTCGCCTCCCTCCTGCCAGATTCACTTTCGAATTCTGGCAATATCAAAAGTATTAGGGAGGTAAGTATACTCTTGAAGTGAAATAAACGAAATCTAGGATTTCTTTTTTCACGAGAGAGTTGATACTTACCTCCCTAGATACGGACCCGGCCTCTCCACCCCACAGAGGCTCGGTCTTCGGGCTCTTAATAGTTGCATGTGTGTCAGCCAATAATCTAGTCAGAGGAAGTGCTAGTCTGCGCATGCGCGGTGGTGGGGCTGGCATCCGCCAGACTACGCTCTGACTCCCTGCCCAGTAGGGGCACCTAACTGTTTTAAATCTGAGTGTTTATTGAGTGAAAGCCAATATTTAGCAATATTCAAAAGTATTAGGGAGGTAAGTATCAACTCTCTCGTGAAAAAAGAAATCCTAGATTTCGTTTATTTCGGCCTCAAAATCAATCAAATAAAAAAATCCAATATGGATGCCAAACATGCTATATTTTGATTGGCCCATGGTGTCCAGGTTTTTTTTACGGACCAACTTCCCTTGAACAAACTTTAATGGCCCTTGGTCCCTAATCATATCTGCCAAATTTTGGCCCGATCCCTTCAGCGGTTCTGGAGAAGTCGTTTTCGCTACAACTAGGTCAACCAAGATGGCCATCAAACCATTTGACAAATCAAGTTCCCTTGAACAAACTTCGTTCAACTCTTGTCCTAAATCATATTTCATCAGGTTTGCAATAATCCCATAAGCGGTTTCGGAGAAGATTTTTAAAGACGTTTCTAAAAATCGGCCAAAATCCAAGATGGCCATCGGCCCAATTGGCCGATCAGCTTCGTTTGAACAAACTTTAATCTCTACACCCTAAGGATGCTTCCTGCCAAATATAATTGAAATTGGCCAGGTAGTTCTCAAGAAAAAAAAATTTTTAATTTCCCATCGCTTTAGTATGGGAGCTTTTGCGGGAAAATGATCCAAGATGGCCGGCAAACCGTTTACCCGACAGTTTCAAAAATTTCAAATCTGAGCTCAGAATACCCTAAAACACATAAAACCAATTTCGGCCTCAAAATCCATCCCTTAGGCACTAATCATATCTGCCAAATTTCGGCCCGATCCCTTCAGCGGTTCTGGAGAAGTCATTTTCGCTACAACTAGGTCAACCAAGATGGCGGCCAAACCATTTGACCAATCAATTTCACTTGAACAAACTTGGTTCAGCACTTGCCCTAAATCATATTTCATGAGGTTTGCATCAATCCCCCAAGTGGTTTCTGAGAAGATTTTTAAAGACGTTTCTAAAAATCGACCAAAATCCAAGATGGCCACCAGCCCAATTGGACGATCGCCTTCGTTTGAACAAACTTGAATCACTATGCCCTAAGGATGCTACCTGCGAAATATAATTGAAATCATCCAAGTAGTTCTCGAGAAGAACACATTTTAAATTTCCCATCGTATGGGAGCTTTTGGTGGGAAAATGATCCAAGATGGCCGCCAAACCGTTTATCAGATAATTTCGAAAATTGCAAATTTGTGATCAGAATACTGCAAAACACCTACAAAACCAATTTCGGCCTTAAAATCCATCAAATGAAAAAGATCCAATATGGCCACCAAACACGCTATATTTTGATTGGCCTACGGCGGACATGTTTTTTGACGGATCAACTTCTCTTGAACAAACTTTAATGGCCCTTAGGCCCTAATCATATCTGCTAAATTTGGGCCCGATCCGTTCAGCGGTTCTGGAGAAGAAGTCATTTTCGTTACAACTAGGTCAACCAAGATGGCCACCAAACCATTTGACCAATCAAGTTCCCTTGAACAAACTTGGTTCAGTTCTTGCCTTAGATCATATTTCATGAGATTTGCATCAATCCCCTAAGCGGTTTCAGAGAATTAGATTTTTAAAGATGTTTCCTAAAATCTGCCTAAATCCAAGACGGCCGCCGGCCAAATTGGCCGATCGGGTTCATTTGAACAAACTTGGATCCCTATGCCCTAAGGAAAAGTTGACGGATGGACGGACACACGACGGATGGTCGCCATGGCATAAGCTCACTTGGCCTTTCAGGCCAGGTGAGCTAACAATGCAATAAGTGGCATACCATTAGTATTTTTTGCTCTGATTGTAAAATTGACACATTAAAAATATTATGTGTTGCCTGATAAAGAAAGTATTAAATTCCAACTGTGGTTTACCTATTCTTAAATGGATAGAGCAAAATAACAAGAAGAATGATCACGAAAACGAGTATCCCGTAAGGTGTCTCTCAGCCAAATTTGACACTTTGGTGGTCCAGCATATAACGATCGAGTCCCTAATCCACCACATATTTATCCTACAAAGACAGATGAACATTCACACTTAGTCACATATATAACTGTTAGGAATATTTTAATTATTTCTCTGATATTATAATCTAATTTTTGTGCTACGGTTTATTGCGTAATCTCCTATGGTGCCAGACCGCATAATATTGACAATGAAACTTTCAAAACCTAACTTGATCATTTGTACCAGAAATGGATTTGACTGCGTGTGTAGTTTGTCAAACAGTTACTTTAGAGGAGTTGTGTTGTCCACAAAATAGGACAAGCTGTGCTGCCATTAATGTGTATAGTTCATTTCTAGAAAACGTTGAGCAATTTAAACAGTTAGATGCTTAGCCAGTTAATGCTGAGTTTGGAGTGGGTGGAATGGTTCACGCTTTTATCAATAACAATACTTCATGGCACCGATCGTGTCATCAGAGGTTTAACAAATCGAAACTAGACAGGGAAAAGAATAGGAAAAGGAAACAAATGAGTTTGACGGCTCCTAGATGCACAAATCAAAAAGACAATCAATAGGTAGGTCTAGTAGTAAGTTGTGTATATTTTGTGCGATCGAAAATTTATATCAACTACACGAATATTCACCGGGTTCAGCTGAGAAATCGCTAAGAGAAATGTGTTTAGCTATGCAAGATACTGATCTCATGGCGAAAATATCAGAGAGAGAGAGAGAGAGAGAGAGAGAGAGAGAGAGAGAGAAATTGTTGAACTTGTATCTAATGGAGAGAGAGAGAGAGAAATTGTTGAACTTGTATCTAATGTAGAGTTCTCATTAGGAGAGGGATGTTATCTGTATAAACTTGCTGATCTTCATCATGCATATGAAGCTCATGTGCGTGAACTTGGAAATTTCCACCAACAAAACCTGCTTAAAAGAAAAGCTCTTAGACCAGTTTGCAGACACGGGACTGCAAGAGCAATGTGATGGCAAAAATACAATTCTGATATTTCCTGATGGTATGTAGCAACTAATAAGGGATGCTTTCCTCTGTCGGAACTATGAAGAAGAAACTTAGCTTTTGGCTAAGGTTGCAAAGATTTGTAGGGAAGAACTTTTCAAACATGATTGTATCTTTTCTGGCAAATGCACTCCTTCCTGTCAAGAAGAATCAGTTGTCTCTAGTATCGCCGTACTTACTTCGATGATGATATACGGACCAGCCATAAAGGAAAATGCCAAATGTTCTCAGGTTTGCCTCACCTTTCATTGTTGTTTGTGCATAAGTTAAAGAAACGTACGTGAGACACCACACTACCTAGCCGCCATTCGCTGGAAAGAGAGCCACCTCTACCTATATACATTCATGAATATTCACACAGTTAGTAGAAACAAGAAACTTATAGCCCAGCATGCTACATTCAGACTCAGTATCACATATGACCGTGTTCTTGAATTAGAAAAGTCACTAGCTCTCTATGTGCAAGCAATTTGAGACCGACAATATAGTATGCCCATCCAATCTGCGGAAAGTTCGGACGTTAGACAATTTGAACCATAACCCGCGGCCACAACATTACAAGGGTCGTTTCACGGAGCAATAGCATTAGCATCATTCAATATCCAACATCGGCGAATCCAGGAATTTGCAGAGACAAAGCCGACTTACAACTTACAAGTTCAACAATGATACCTTCCTTGCCTGATTCATAGGCAATAGTACCTGCAGTCGCAATAAAGTCAATAGCTACTTCTGTACCAGAGGCTACAACAATGCAATTTACTGAAAGCCTTATAACTGCCAAGATCAAAGAAGAGGAATGGATCCATATGCAATTCAAGTTCTCCTGTCTGATGAGCTACATGATTGTGCAAGTTCTTGGGCTGCATATCATGCTTCAGAACAACCAGTCCTATTAGAGCCTCCTGCTATCACCGCAATGTTACAACTTTTCTTTGAATATGCTGATTCTCCGACAATGATAAAGCATGGTATGAACATCTTGAAGACCACATAAGAATTTCTGAATCCTGGACAGATTCCTGTTTTGGCTCGTGACTGCCCTATCTTTGCAAACTGCAAGTATATCCAGTGGACTGGCCTCATACTCACGGAGAAGATAAATTTGCCATTATGTTTGGCGGACTCCATTTGGAAAAGGGCTTGTGGAATGCCCTGTGAGATTTCTTAGAAGGATCCGGCTGGACAGTTGTTTTAGCAGAAGCAAATATTACATCACCTGGTACAGCCAATTCATTTATAAAAGGTGTCACACATAACGCGTACTCGATGTGGTCATCAAGTAACTGCACCGGTGCTGTCCAAACTGCAGCAAGCTGCATACAATCTTAAACAACACGCAAACCTATGATATCTGGAGGATTAAGATGATTGAACTGGGATATCGTGCCAAGGACCAAGATTCTTATTCCCATTTTCAAATGAGCCCAGCGAGAAAAGAACCTCCCTTTGTACGTCTAATGTCTGGAGTGACTAGCTGCAAGTCGAAACTAAAAATCCCAATCTAATCGTTGCGAAAGAGGAGGATGTATCCTGTGATTATGTCATCTAGCTTACTTAATAAAATATGGTTTCGGAGGACATAGACAGACAGATGGATGGACGGACACAATTTCAATATCTCCTCCGTCTTTTTTCAAAAATGTGTTGGGATAATAAACTGTTCAATCATTGCTATGTACTAAATTAATATTTTCCCTTTAGGATTCCCTCATTCAGCATATCAAGAGAACTACTTATCAAGCCAGCATCTAGATGATCTGTCTGCAAACACAGCATGTAATTCCTATGCCAGATGGCTGGGTGGACCCTACAAGACAATCACTTTCATCCTGTCTAGATGGCATTGCCTGAAACTGTCAAGGCGTGTATTGAACTAATTAAGTGTGGCTGCAAATCAGAGCACGGTTGTGTGAACTGTAACTGTTCAAGAGTGAATCTTCCATGTACTAAACTATGTCAGTGCAAATGCCACAAATAGTGAATGAAATACCTACCAGACACTTGAACAACTAGATACAGTTGATCATACAAGTTAGTTGTTGTAAACGCTAATTGGTAGCACAGGAGATTGATTCTTTAAGCCAGCTGTGACCACCTTTGTTAATGAACCAACATATATGGCTCCAAAACACAGGTGGTCACCTGCGCATATTTGATAATTTACAATGAAAAGAATCATTGTTCATATATGTGACCAGACGTATAATTATATGATAGATGTTTCTAGCTATTTTCAAACTATGACATCATAGTATGTTGTATAATTGATTGCTTTTACGACGTTTTAGCCTTGTTTATATTGTTTTGTTTATCTGACAGCACAGTGGCTACAACTTGTAAGAAGTAATGGTACTGTATATATTTATAAGATAGGGACTAACTGGAGCAGAAAGTTATAAAACATATTTTGGTGGCCATTTTGAGCTTATGACGTCATATTCTTTCACCTTTGCTTGTTATTACTGTACTTAAACCATTTCATATAGAAATTCTCATCTGCCATCCTCTAGATTGATAATTTACAACGAATCTTGTGCTAAATAATGCATATAAGATACAATAAGGCGACACCATTTTTATAAAATGCATTTGTCAGCCATTTTAAATTATGACGTCTTAACAACTTCCTATTGGTTCGAATTTTGGGAGTGTAGGATTTTTTTACTGGCCATACACATACCGATCACCATACAAAATTTGGCATTTTTGTCCACCATGTAACGATTTGCTGAGTTTATTGTGCTAAGCCACCCCACTATTCAGGATTCACTAGAGCAGTGCAGTCAATGATGAGTTGTGTGAGCAAGCTCTGGTCAAACACTATCACATGACAAATGGCTTTAAAATACTCAGTTTAGTAGTGATCAGACATTTCAATTTATTTAGACCATCAGTCCTGTATTTCAATCCTGTATTTTGGTAAGATCACAGAAATATATATATTACCACAAAAATCATGTTACAGCATTTCGGTAAAAATCTATTATATTAAAATATGAAAAGATTATTTTGATTTTCTCATACTGCGAATGGATGATTTCTGATTTGCATCGGTGTAATTATATATGGTTGAATTGCACATCTGTAGCCATCATAAACCGTCATAAATCAACAAACTTCCGGGATTCATAGTGCTAACTTTTGCATTTCATTACTCAAAAGCGATAAGGCGAAACAATAAACATGCGGATTAACGAGATTATATATTCTTGGCAGGTTGTTCCATATAGTTAGAATAGCCATAGAGCGCTTATAGCCCTCTCAAAGGTGGAGTTTCAGAGCTCAGTATTTTCTCGCCCGATCTAGATAGTAGACATAGTCTCCAAAGTAACATAGTTTTGTTACTAATTCTATTAGGTTCGTAGTTGAATAAAGTTTCAGATTAATATAGCCCATAAAGCTTTATTTCCATTTTGTCCCATAGTGTAGGTATGTGCATAAGCGCTCCCCAGATATGCTAGCTCTATGGGCTGTTCTCAGAAGCCACTAGCTTGAGCAATTATAGCACCTTGACACGATTGAAGTCGACGTGCAGTTCGATAAGCGGTCACCGTTTCAGACACACCAATGGAAATTCGTAAATTTTACACCGTGTCCGTATTTTGCCTATTTGAAGCCTAGGCTTCTATTAGGACAAGAGATGTTCAATTTCCAAACCAACATCTCTCATGCAGGGGGGGCGGCTTATATTAGGTATTTGTCAAGAAAATGTTTAAATCCGTTTTCTAAAACGGTTAACTGATACCACGAAAATTGAACTCACCACCTTGCAAGTATGTTTAATGTACGCCTCAAAAGCATCATTGTGGAAGTGAAATTATTAAATTGGAGCGCATAAATATTGTATCCTTTAATAAACATCATTTATTACATCAAAATTAATCCTGAATTTAACATAAAATGTCATGGCGAAAAAGTATAAATCACGTGATTCGTCAACAATTGCAAAAGAAGTTTATTTAGAACAAGTACTCGGGTATAAATATCCTGGACTCGGAACTCAGAAAATACTATATATTATCATTGCGCATTAGTAATTGAGTATTGTACATTAGGTCTGATCTGAATAATGAATACCCATTTGATAACAAACTTCCGTTAGCATATGAGATCCCACGAGAATACTGCACCTCGCCAACATAAGAAGCTGTCTATTTCATTTTAATTCTCGGACAATTTTTGTCGTATGCCTTGATTCTGTTTTGGATCATTTGATGTTGGTCGCCATTACAAAATTAATGCGCAATACAGGACACATAAATTTGGTCTTACATGTTTTTATAAGGAAGGTATTTGACACACCGAGACTGTTTTACATGCATTTTGACTACAAAAGTATGGCTATCATAATAGGGATGAAGTCAAGTTGTTGTATCCATAGTTATGTACGACTCTCTCCTTTTACATTAGTATTGTGCAATGACAATGTGGATTTGGTATAAAGTGGCAACAAGTAATGAATTTAATTAATCTATAGCCATAATAGGCATGATTAAGTTAAGTACAAGTACCTATTTTCTGCATGACAGAAGCATTTGTGAATGGATCAGTTTTATTTGGCCAGAACACAGATAGTCTATCTGTCTCAACCCCACCAGCAACCAGGATGGATCCTAGTCCAAACAGCATGCCGAGCATGATACGCTTAGCCATACTAAAGTGGTAGCCAGCTTTGTCAAGATACGGGTAAACCAAACGATCCATGACTGGTATGAGAACAATCAGGAACACAACATCAAAGAGTGACAGCCATGCAGCAACAACCTGACAATAAATGTAGAACACATTGATCAATAGCACATCATATAATCCATGTCTGAGAAAATCTATCAACCAGGCAGACTACTTGAAACCAAGTCATATGGAAATCAAAGGAGGGCCATAGTACAAGAGCAGGCATCGCCACATAAATAACACTTGGACACACATGGCTGGACAGATGGAAGACATACAAAGAAATTATAGACATGTTTCATTAACATACTCCAAGGAGAAGGTTAATTACATTATTGAATGAGAATCTGCACACACATGGGGTTTACACATTATCCATGCATACCAGCCCAGACATGGCCAACTCAATAAGACATACACACACAGATTGACACAAAACTTTGCTATGAAAATTGACTTAACTGTCTGACTGCTGCAAGCGAACAAACAATATTTTCAATGGAAAATAACTATGGTATGGCTGAAGATTTAAAAAACAATTTGACTGAAAGTTGTTGGTGGATTTGCCACCAACAACTTTCAGTCAAATTGTTTTCCAAATATTCAGAAGCAAACCTCATAGAAAACATATTTTGCAGAAATTCAGCAGGCAGATAGTTAAGATGCTGAATGTGATACATTATGATCATTAATTTATGGCATAAATAGACCAATAAGGAGTGTAATTAGTTCAGAGTAATCTCACAAGGCATCTACAATCTCTATCCAATTATGTGTTAATATTCAGTCATCATCACCAGTGTGTCTAAAGTAATATATAAGCACAAGAGTGGAAGATAAATAATTAACGTTTTCATCTCTGAAATTATGATATACTCATTTCCAGATATGGTAACAATAGCTTGAACAAGCGTCCCAATAGCCTTGATGCTCAGCTGCCTAACACCTACAGCTCTGGCATGTCTGGAGCATAAATGTGCTTAATTCACAAGTGGTATCCAGCCACCAAGTTAGAAGTCAATAGCTCTAAATATGACAACACATGCCACCATAGTAATATCATCCCCAGTGGGAAGATTCACCCCCCCCCCCTATACATGAGAAAATTTTAAACCGTGGTAACACAAAGGTTTGAGACACTGGATCAAATTCATTTACACAGTGAAAAAACACAGCACAAAAATCAGATGCCTATATGAGCATTATGACTAGATTTAGCATAAATCAGTAAAAACATGTCAAAAAGGGCTGACTGAATAACTTACTATTGATTCCAATGGCAAAATTGACTTTTCACCGTTAGATATTATCAAGAAAGTAGATCTGATTGACCTAGTTCTTATTTTGGGTGGTAGCTTATGTCCAAAGGTCCGCCACCCATTCACCAAGGTAGACGTCAATAGCTCTAAAGATTACGAAACATGTATCACTGGATAATTATCTTTCGCCAGTTGTTGCTGTACTGCAGATAATTTGTATGGAGGATAATGCTCGTGTTTGACATCGAATCAGTTTCATTTTAGCAACAGAGATACTAGATGTCAATATCATCATTTTGTCCAGAGTTCATCTAAATACATTCAGAAATAAAGAAACATACCACACTCGCTTATGACAGATGGACACACGATGGGTCATCGTGATAGCTCCGCTGACTGACAAATTCTCAACATAACTTGTGTTATTATAGATTCCAGTCAAATTAATTTCAGATTATTCAGCAAATATCTGTTAATTTCCAAAGAATCGGTTGCAGCTGGGTTGCCAGATTTAGATGGTTAATCAGTGCTAAAGGTTATATTTACCTGCGGGTGTTCAATATTGGTGGAATTGTGCTGAACATTAGCCGTGAATGACAGGCGCATGTGCAAGCCTTGTATGAGAAATGTTGTCTCCATCTGAGAGGAAAGATAACCAGTTATAGATTAAACCAATATCTCAATTTCAAAAAATAATACAGGCAACAACAGATTCCAGTCATATTGATTTCAAAACATTCAAGATTATACTTTGCATCTGGAAAAATTCACTTTATCAGGGATTTGTTAATGAAAGGACTAAAAATAGCATAAGATATCATGGCTGCGACAACTTGGCTAACTGATGCTAGTCTTGTCAAAATGATGTCATTGAATTGCTTTGGAGAAAAAGGTAAATTCATTAAGAAAGGTTCTTCCCAGTAAGTTCAGAGTGCTGTCTATTTTCATCTATAGAACGTGCAAGAATGATTGAAATTTAACCCATGAATGGTAAAGCTGACCAAAATGACATCTACAGGTGTAGTGAGGCGCATCCAATCGTAGGCCAAGATAAGATCATTTTAATCGATCACCACTGGAAGGACTGGCTCGATACCTGCATACTTCATAAATTAAAGATAACCTCTTGGCTTGCAAATGGACATTCAATGGATAGAATTTTAGCTTTTTTACCAATCTTGATCTTGAAGTTATTAAGATCCATTTATGAATAGTGTGTACTTTGACAGATTACTGCATTTAGGCAAGGCACTGCCAAAACTACAGCAACAACATTATCCAAATTGAAACTAGATTTTATCTTTTACAAAATGTCTTAAATGTTGGACAGGTAAGAAACATCAGAATTGTGGGAATCTATCAATGATCGGACAGTCATAATTATCCTGCGTGTGATGTGAGGATAGCCTTTTATTATTCCCAAACCTTACTAGACAGGGTTTATACAGTGAGGACTGCAATGAGACAATCAGAGATTGCTGAAATCTATGCCCCTTCCAAGATTGGTGAACATCCTTTTAGTAGAACTTGAGTTAACAATTCTGGTAATTGGCCCCTATGACATGTATGACCCTGACCATTGAGTTTTTATCCCAATATCAATATGGTACAGAGGACCACTGAGGCCAACAACCAATAAAAGTCTGAAGATCCCTTCGGTACAAAATAGAATTATATGCCTTACTTGAAAATAGACCATCCAATATGGCACAAGCGAAGTAAAGACAACTAAAACCTTGAACAATGTCTTCACATCATTAACTGTTGAATCTCTGAAGCGGCCACCATAACGAATCTTAGCATAGTCCAGGAATCCAGGCTTCGGCTGGTTGCTACAAAACAGAATAAAAGTGGGGTGTGAAATATGAAATGAAGAAAATTTAGCAGGTACCTTAACTGAAGTTTGTAGATGAATACTTTATTCCGCTAAAGCTAGGATTATAGAAATATGTAATCATTTAACACTCATATCAGCCAAAAACAGCTTCTGCATGTGTCTTGAGAAATGTTTATTTGCAGACCAAGAAGACAATTTTTGAAAATTTACCACTGAAATGACTGGCTCATTTCTGAGAAAATTTAAACTTTCTTGAACAGATTTGAGGGTTAAAGGGATAAACACCCTACCACTGATGCGCAACTATTTGAACTTTGAATACGTACGTATTAACTGGTACAAGTGCATCTGATGCTCTGCGTGATCTCCCTTTTATAGAACAGAGACAAACTTTGCAGATATTATTCAAAGTACTTCCTCCAGCCGGCCGGCGGATATAACAGCAATAACCTACAAACAAACAAAAAATTAATTAGCCTGTAAAAAAACCAAACACTATTGCTTTCTTAGCTGATCTTTATTACCCTCACCCTGTGTGTGCATGTGTGCGTGCGTGTGTGCGTGCGTGTGTTACCCTAGTGTTTGTTCACCAAACCATCTATCACTTAGCCACGATCTTTGATGTTTGCTCGGCAGAAGTTATTTATCTGTCACGCAAGCCGTCGCTTTATGTGTCGTGTCTTTCCATTGGTCTATTGCTTCTTCCGGACCAATATAACACCCGGAGGCGGCAGTTCATAAGTAATTCGTGGTAAAGAAAAACGTGGTCGCACAAGTTGGCACAAACGATCTATATGTACGCGATTGTTCGTGTGAAATAAAGCTATAA